>JAWPHD010004578.1:0-183779 GCA_037043455.1 Cyrtodaria siliqua | reverse complement strand
CGTACATAGCGTATACATGGCGTTGTAGAATATGTATACATTGCTACGAATCATTAGTACAGCTTACATATATTAATTGAATAATGATTTGTTTGGGTAATGATAATTATGCAAGATTGTTATGTTTGTCAACCGACATCTAAAACGTATGTATAATTACAGCCTAAGCCATCCAGGATATAAGCCATCCAGGGTTGGAGTAAGCCATCTAGGTTTGGATATCCAGGAGTGGAGCTAAGCTTCCACGACTAACGTTACAAGCGGTGGAGACGGTCCCCGTACCTGCGCAGCCAGGTTTTACTAACGACAACCCCCGGGACACAAGGTGGGCCCGTTACCAGTCCTCACTGGAGGAATATCATTCACAATCTCAGTGGAGATTAACTATCATTGCATCGCGTCATCAACCCTTACAGAAGGCATTTGATGACAATCATCCATTGAATTCGCGCATCATCATCTTCATGAGCTCTCGCGCATCACAGTTATCGCGCTAGATCAACATTGTTATAGCTTTAACAACACTTTAGTGTCTTAGACATTCAGTATTTATAACAATACTAAGAACGTCTTAAACGTTCAGGAGAACATTCTTTTCATAGTTCATTTGTGTATTCGCTTGTTTTTTTTAGATAATTGTATATATATTAAACATATTTTAAAAGTTGCATTAAACTTATGTAAATGCATTCACCGTCATTGATTCTTTCCTGAGTTAGCCATACCACTAAGGTCATCCTGTGACAACTGGTTTTCAGAGTAGTGGGATTTTGGGCGACTACGGAGGGAAAGAATCAATAAGTGATCTTTATTATGATATACTAAATCTCTACTTATTATTTTAGAATTGTGTACCACCCTCTGATCCATCAAGGCGACTGTCGACGATCACGGCCACAGCTTGGAAGACAAGTCAAGACACGACAAGGGTAGGGTGAGTCCAAACTGTTGTTTTGTCCGTTCTTTCCTTGGCGCGAGGTCGCAGTGGTCTACACGAGTGGGTCTGAGGCACTTTTGCTCAATAATTTGGGTGTTTGTTTTACCTCCCTTGATATACACATAGTATCCAATTAGGTTGGCGAACAAGACGTTCTACTCATGTTGTGACACTCGAGTATACTTATATTGATGGGAGAAGTAAATATACATGTACATGTTATGCACATTTCTATGATTGTTTAAGGTTATGTCCAATATCAAATATAGATATTTTATGTAGTGTATATGTTGTGTGGAAGCTAGATACTATCTATACATAACCGTTAGGAGTTAGCGCTAGTACAAATGTGTATGTACCTTGTCCTATGATGATGCCCAGGTATTTACTGAGGACACAGTGACTTACCATTAGTAGTTAGTTGAGTAGAATTATTAGTGACGTGTGTATTGTAATTATCGTAGTGTGTAGTTCACAATGTCTATAGACATGACGTCCATAAAGGATCTTACGGAAATGGGTAAGGAGTTAGGGTATGCTGGAGAGGAGCTTAGAACCTTTGTTAAAGACGAACAGGCTAGGGAAAGGGAATTTAGACTTAAGGAAAGAGAATTAGAGAAAGATAGGCTAGAATTTGAAAGTAGGTTAGCTAAAGAGAAGCGAGATGAAGAAAGTAGACTAGCCACAGAGAAGCTAGAATTAGAAAGTAGATTAGCTAAAGAGAAGCTAGATGCTGATAAAGAGAAGCTAGAATTAGAAGGCAGGTTAGCTAAAGAGACGCGAGATGATGAAAGCAGAATAGTAAGGGAGAAGCAAGAGTTAGAACATGAGAGGTTCGAAACAGATGGTAGACTAGCTAAGGCTAAGATGATAATGGAAAGGGAGCAAAAAGAGTTTGATCATAAGTTAGCTTTAGAGTTGGAAGCAGCTAAGACACATAGTAAGGAAAGTAAAACTGAAGGGAAAGATAGTTATTCTGGGAAGGTAAAAGGTTCGAAGTTACCATACTTTGATGCTGACAAAGATAACATGGACAGTTACTTGTTACGGTTCGAGCGTTATGCTGAGTTACAGGAATGGACCAAAGATAAGTGGGCAGTTCATTTAAGTGCGTTATTGAGAGGCAAGGCCTTAGATGTATTTTCTAGATTACCTAGTGTAGATGCTCTTGACTATGACAAGTTAAAGGATGCGCTTTTAAAGAGATTTGAGTTAACTGAAGAAGGTTTTAGAAAGCGGTTTAGAGCTTGTCTGCCTGAGAAAGGCGAGTCATTTATTCAGTTTATTAGTAGATCTAGAAATTACTTAGATAGGTGGTTAGAGTTAGGGAAAGTAGCGCAGACTTATCAGGGCCTCATAGATTTCTTGTTGCGGGACCAGCTATTCAATGTTTGTAGTAGAGATCTGTTCTTATTTCTGAAAGAAAGAAAATTAGCTAGTGTAGGAGAAATGGCAACACAAGCAGATCAGTTTGCCGAGGCTAGAGGCGGAGCTCATAATGTAGTGTCGAAAGACAGAACTTTTAGAGATAGGCAAGGGGACGATCATAAACAGAAAGGCCAGAGTGGAAACTATAGAGGTGGAGGTAGTTCGATGGGTGCTAGAGGAGGTAGCAATAGTGGTAACATAGGTAGACCTTTTATTCGTTGTCGTCACTGTAATGGAAATCATGCTTCACATGAGTGTAGGAAAGCGGTGAAAGTGTCCGCTGTCGTAGACAATTTTAGTGACAATAGTAGAGGGGACAACCATGTAGGTAGTCCGAACCAAGGTTTTAACAACCCATGGAATTTCGGTAGAGGTAGAGGTGGTCAAAACCGAGGTAGAGGTAGAGGCAGAGGTAGTAATAGTCCGGTTATTAAAACCGAGAGTAGTAGCTGTTGTGTAAAAGCGGATGGTGTAATGACGAAGATCGGAACATGTCTCTTTCCGTATGCAAATCTTCCAACGGCAGATGGTAGAGTGAATGGCACGGACGTAATTGTAATGAGGGATACAGGTTGTACAGGTGTGGTAGTTAGGCGTAGTTTAGTTACGGATGACCAGTTGGTAGGTAAACAGTCACCGTGTATGTTGCTAAATAAGTCGGTAGAGCACGTGCCAATAGCGAGAATAGATGTAGATACACCTTTCTTTAAAGGGACTACAGAGGCACTATGTATGGATGACCCGATGTATGATTTAACGATAGGGAACATAGATGGTTCAGCACTTCCGGTAATGTCCGATTTTAGAAGTAGCATAAGTAATGCCGTAGAGACTAGAGCGCAGGTTCAGAAGCAAGCTCAGGCTTATAGAAAATTAAAGGTTCCTGCAGCCGTAGGTGACATATCTAAAGCGGAGTTTATAGAAGCACAAACTCAAGACGAGTCATTAGGTCCTTGTAAGGTGAAGGCCAAGGATGGTGTAGTGAAGAAGTGTAAAGGGTCCGGTAGTTGTAAGTTTGTACATAAGAATAGGTTATTGTACAGAGAATTTGAAGATAGTGGTAGTAGACAGTTTCACCAATTAGTGGTACCTACCCAGTATAGAACGACAGTGCTTAAGGTAGCTCATGAGTCGATTATGGGAGGTCATTTAGGCGTAAAGAAAACGTCAGATAGAGTATTGGCAGAATTTTATTGGCCAGGCGTTAGTGGAGATGTAACTAGGTATTGTAGGTCCTGCGATGTATGCCAAAGGACAGTACCAAAAGGTCGAGTGACCAAAGTACATTTAGGTCAGATGCCACTGATAGATACACCATTTAAGCGGGTAGCCGTAGACATAGTTGGACCAATTTTTCCAGTGTCGGATAGGAAAAATAGGTACATTTTAACCATGGTAGACTATGCAACTAGGTATCCGGAGGCAGTAGCATTGCCCTCAATTGAAACTGAGAGAGTAGCTGAGGCATTAGTTGATATGTTCAGTAGGCTAGGTGTACCAGAGGAAATGCTGACTGATTGTGGGTCACAGTTTACGTCAGAACTTATGGCTGAAGTAAGCAGGTTATTGTCTTTGCGTCAAATCATGACAACACCATATCACCCTATGTGTAACGGGTTAGTCGAACGATTTAATGGGACGTTAAAGCAAATGTTACGGCGTATGTGTACCGAGAGACCCAAAGATTGGGACAAGTATCTCAATGCTTTATTGTTTGCATTTAGAGAGGTTCCACAAGAGAGTTTAGGATTTTCTCCGTTTGAGTTATTGTACGGTAGGTCAGTTAGAGGTCCCATGAGGATTCTTAGAGAGATGTGGGCAGGTGAAGTAGATAGTGATGAGGTTAAGACTACATATCAGTATGTTTTAGATCTGAAGGAGAAACTAGAGGAGACTTGTAAGATAGCTCAAAGTCAGTTAGTTAAGGCAAGTACCAAGTATAAACGGTACTATGACCAGAAAGCTAGAGCTAGGAAGTTTAAGATAGATGACCAGGTGTTACTGTTACTCCCGACCGACAATAACAAGTTGTTATTACAATGGAAAGGTCCGTTTTACGTTAGAGGGATAGTGAACACTATGGATTACCGTATCGAGATAAACGGAAAGTTAAAGACCTTTCATGCGAATATGCTGAAAGAGTATATAAGTAGAACCGATAATGTGCAACAAGGGGTGTTAACCGTAGTTAATGTTGCAGTTATTGAGGATAGTGAGGAAGACAGTAGCGAGGACACTAGTCCCATGTATTTTCCCACTAGTGTAGGTAAAGAGAGAGCAGCCGATGTAGACATATCGGGCATGCTTAGTGTAGCAGAGAAACGAGAGGTAAGTCGTTTAGACTCTGAGTGTAGTACTGTTCGGTCCGATAAGTCGAGACCAACAGATGTAGTGCAGTGTAGCTTTAAGCACACGTTAGCAACTCCGATTAGGGAAACGAGAGACCCTACTCCATTTCGCAAACAGTATACTGGTAATGCGATGGATGCAATGTGTAAAGTTGGAGTTCTTGTAGTGACGGGAAGTAGTGTTATTAGTAACCGTAAAGTCGGTGTAATAGACCGTGGAAAGGACAATATTGGGGCAGACTATTTAAGTCGCCGCACATAATGACCGGTTTAATACAATAGTGTATTGCAGTGTATTGTACAATAATAGTATATGTTACGACAGGGTAGTGTACAATTGTAGAATAGTGTTGAAATTGTAATTACATATTATAGTCAGGTTATAACTGCAGTGGATGTTTTCCGGAAGACGGTCGTTGTACTGGCTGAAGGTTGCATCCCTCAGTAGTAATAGATAACATACTCAAGCGATTGAGCGATCAGCTTGTACGTTTTGTCGCTCGTTTGCTCAGAAGAATTAATAGTTTCTTAACGTGTAAATATTATCATTTTGTTGAATTTTAAAAGTGTAGCACTTTCTTTAAGTGGGGAGATGTTGTCACAAAATGTCACGGGTAGAGCGTACTGGTCGTATATAGCTCTTGTATCGGTTACACCCAAAATCTATTGTTCGAGTTGAAACAATTTCACAATATTCATGATCTATTCATGTAACACGTAAAAGCGTGCACATTTTAAGTGGCCGCCAGAGAGGCCGTGTCATAAGTTTAGTTTTGTTCTAATGCATGTAAACGGATAGGTATATTTTCCTTAAACGGCAAAATTGTATAAGGGGCCTCTCGTGTTGATTCAATACTGTAGATTTAGCCACGTTTGTCACGGACTGAACGGGGGAAATAATGATTTGGGCGTAATGTTTGCTATAAAACCCATTGTCTTCTAGCTATCGCCGGGATCATCGATAGTACTTTGTAGGAACAGAGATTGGACGGCAAATTTCACAGGCAACATGTGGTTAGTAGTTTTATTAAACTTTTATCGTATATTTGTATTCAGTGGGCGGCGCCATCTTGTTTGACGGTTACGACATCCGGTTAGCATTGATGTTTCTCAAACATAACTTTAGACTAGCATATGATTTGAAGTGACTTTATTAGATGTAATTATGGTAATTGATCATTAATTGTAAAACAATATTAATTTGATAACAGTGGATAATAGGTGCATTAATTAACGTTGGCGTATAATTCAGTGATTGTAATACACGATTGTTAACATTAGTTAACAATGAGATGAGTGACACGAATAAATGCGTGCATGCATAACTCAGTGAGTGTAATATATGAGTAATTTGATCATGTTTATATTACATGTATTAAGGGCATTGATTAACAGCGACGTACATAGCGTATACATGGCGTTGTAGAATATGTATACATTGCTACGAATCATTAGTACAGCTTACATATATTAATTGAATAATGATTTGTTTGGGTAATGATAATTATGCAAGATTGTTATGTTTGTCAACCGACATCTAAAACGTATGTATAATTACAGCCTAAGCCATCCAGGATATAAGCCATCCAGGGTTGGAGTAAGCCATCTAGGTTTGGATATCCAGGAGTGGAGCTAAGCTTCCACGACTAACGTTACAAGCGGTGGAGACGGTCCCCGTACCTGCGCAGCCAGGTTTTACTAACGACAACCCCCGGGACACAAGGTGGGCCCGTTACCAGTCCTCACTGGAGGAATATCATTCACAATCTCAGTGGAGATTAACTATCATTGCATCGCGTCATCAACCCTTACAGAAGGCATTTGATGACAATCATCCATTGAATTCGCGCATCATCATCTTCATGAGCTCTCGCGCATCACAGTTATCGCGCTAGATCAACATTGTTATAGCTTTAACAACACTTTAGTGTCTTAGACATTCAGTATTTATAACAATACTAAGAACGTCTTAAACGTTCAGGAGAACATTCTTTTCATAGTTCATTTGTGTATTCGCTTGTTTTTTTTAGATAATTGTATATATATTAAACATATTTTAAAAGTTGCATTAAACTTATGTAAATGCATTCACCGTCATTGATTCTTTCCTGAGTTAGCCATACCACTAAGGTCATCCTGTGACACACATCAAATCCAACAATCCCCATAACTCTTCCATTCATTTTGACAAATTATGGCCCCTGAATTGGTAATAAGTATATAGGAAAAACACTTCAAAATCTTCTCCAAAACAAAAAGGGCTGCAGCTATTTTATAACTTATTTTTTGTTTTAGCATCGTCTAGTAGTCCTCTACCAACTTTGCACAAATGGTGACCCTGGGTTCAGAATTGGACCTGCCCCGGGGGTCACAAGAGGTGAAACATGAGGGTGTGGGTGGGCTCCCTGAGTCATAACTTAGTAACCGTTAAGATCCCCACCCTATAACCACATATACACTTACTGGACATGAACAGACAGATACAACCATCCAACCAGCATAGACACCTGGTTGCTTCCCCACCAAATAGCCCCTCGGTCATGACTTGGGAAATCATTGAGATCCCCACCCTATAACCATATATACACCTACTGGGCTTGAACAGACGGATACAACCACCCAACCAGCATAGACCCCGGACTCCTTCCCCACTCCTGGTGACACAGCCCCTGTGTCATAACTTGTAAACCGTTGAGAACCATATATACACTTACTGGGCATGAACTGATGGATATAACCACCCAACCAGCATAGACCCCGGGCTCCTTCCCCACCCCTGGGGACATAGCCCTTCGGTCATAACTTGGAAACCATTAAGATCCCTACCTTATATCCATATATACACTTACTGGGCATGAACATATGGATACAACCACTCAACCAGCATAGACCCCAATCTCCATCCCCAACCCTGGGGACATAGCCTCCGGGTCATAATTTGGAAACCGTTAAGATCCCTACCCTATAACTATATATACACATACTGGGCATGAACAGACCGATACCACCATCCAACCAGCATAGACCCTGGACTCCTTCCCCACCCCTGGTGACATAGCCCCTGGGTCATAACTTGTAAACCGTTGAGATCCCTACCCTATAACCATATATACACTTACTGTGCATTAACAGATAGATACAACCATCCAACCAGTGTAGACACTAGGCTTCTTCTCCACCTTTGTGGACCTAGCTCCTGGGTCAAATTTACAAATAATTTGATATTTTTACCTTGACTGTTTGAAGGATCTTATGGGGTCTATAGGTCAAAGTTCGTGGTCACAAATTGCATTTATGTGTTGATAGGCACTTAGCATCAGGTTAATGTTTACGTCCGCATTTGTTAACAAATAACTTCAGCATTTTTTATCCAATCATCATCAGACTTACATACTTTATTATAAATGGGACGATGATCGTATCTATTGAGTTCAGGATCATTGGATGAAAGGTCAAGGTCACAAAGAGGTCAAAGGTCAAATGCATTTACATATACTTTTAACATATTTTCTTCAAATTTTCAACTTATAAAATTTCCTTTATGTATCCCTTAAAAGGGTTATTATGAAATTACCTCCTTGTCATCACAGAAAAATTGTGGCCCTTGATTTAATGAAAATTCCAATGTTTTCCTTCTTGACACATCCAGCTCGCCCCTTTGTTTTCCCTTTTTTTTTCTTATGGTATGCCGGGTGTATCATTTCTTGTTCTCTGAAAATTCGAAATAGTCGAGTTACGCTGTCCTCTGACAGCTCTTGTTTTAAGAGTGAAGTAGAGTGAAGTATTTCTGTAAACCATTTAGTTAGGTCTTCTAACATATATTACAACTATACTATGTATATATGCAGATAAGAAGATAAAATATTATTGATTTGCGCATGCTCAGTTTATGTAAATAACTGTATTTTATGTTCTAAATGTTTGTGGTATTTAAATATGATAAGGAAGAAAATCTCATGCACACTCTCATATAGTATGTAATTTTTAGCTTGACTGATCAAAGATCGACAGAGCTTATGCCGTGGTGTATCGTCAGTCGTCCGTCCGTAAACTTTTTTTTTGTGGCAACTACTCCTCTGAAGTTGAAACTACTTGACGGATTTTCATAAAACTTCACAGGAATGTTGCTCTAGATGTCTATTTGATCCTAGCAAAAAATCAGGTCAGCCGGAAATACAAGATGGTCGCCACAGCTAAAAATATATTTTAAAAGTGTGATTTTGTCTTCTTCTCAAAAATGATAAGTGATATTGATTTGGTCAGGTTAATAGGAAATTCAAGATGGCCACCACTGCTAAAAATAGATTGTAAAGCGACTACTTCTCAAAAACCATAAGTGATATTGATTTGGAACCTTTACTAAAATGACTAGCACAACATGTTGTTGGTCCTAACCAAAGTTCATTTTGATTGGATGTCACGCGGCCGCCAGTTGCCATCTTTGATGTCTAGTTGATCCTAGCAAAAATTCAGGTTGGTAGGAAATTCAAGATGGCCGCCACTGCTAAAAATAGATTTAAAAAATGCGACTTTGTGGTGACTACTTCTCAAAAACCGTAAGTGATATTGCAAATTGAAAGCTTTACCAAAATGAGTGTCACGACATCTTGCAGGCTGATCAGGGTTTACATTGTCTGGGTGCTCATCAGTCATTTGACCAAAACACCCCCTTGTACTGTAAATGGACTGGTCCAAATTCAAAGAAAGGACAGTCCATTATACATTCATACAGTTGCATTATTGTTTGTTTGTATATAAAATGCATTGTGTTATGGGCCGGAGGCCAAAATCATAATAAAGAAATTGAAATACATTCATAGAGGAGTATGGATTAAGTCTCCTTTGTATTTTTGGATCTCGGAAAAAGACTGGAAAAAATTTATAGGAGTTTCAGATTTTATTTTGATTCTGATTTTCCAAATATAACCACTGAGACAAGAGCAAATGTACTTGTAGTGATGAGATAGTAACCTAATACTCAGGAGAAATTGCATAACATGACCTGTGACCAGGTCACACACCTGCTATATTTATGAATACGGATCATTCCATTTATGTTACAAAAGGGTGATTTGGAGAAATTACTGTTGAACAGCAAATAGGATATACTAAGGTTGATGTTGTAAGTGATTTTGATATTGCTTTATAATTAATATTTGTGGTAGTATTATGACATTTTTATAAATCGGAAAAATATATATTCTTTAGACTAGGATAAAATTGAATGAGATTATAATGTTGCATAGGTAATGTTGCATAATAAATCATAATATTTAGGAATATAGGAATGTTGCTCTTGATGTCTGGTTGATCCTAAGTAAAAATCAGGTTGGCCTAAAATTCAAGATGGCCACCATGGCTAAAAATAGATTTTTAAATTCAGTTTTGTGGCGACTACTTATCTAAAACCGTAAGTGGTATTGGTTTGGTACCTTTACCAAAATGACTCAAAAAACTTTACAAAAACATTGGTCTTGATGTCCAGTTAGTCCCAAGTAAAAATCAGGTTGGCCGGAATTTAACATGGCTGCCACAGCTTAAATACAAGTTTGTGGCAGCTACTTTTCAAAAACCATAAGTGGTATTTTATTTGGAACTTTTACTAAAATGACTGGCATGACATGTAGTTGGTCCTAAACAAAATTCATTTTGATTCTATGTCAAACACATGACCGCCAGCAACCACCTTTTTTTTTACATAGAGTGATATAGGAAAAACTTGTGGCAACTATACTCAACAAAAAAAGAAACTTCCGCAACTTTACCCATACATGTAGACACAATGAAAATATATTTTGTTTGGTCTTATATGTTAATACCTTTGTTAAAAGGCCAGCACTGCCATGAAAACAATTTTCCTTGAATCAAACTTGTACGCAAAGTTATTCCCCTTGTTTTGGTTTAAACAGCATTTCCGGGTCTTGTGGTGTAAACTTTGATTTAACACAGTTTTGTTCTATTAAAATAAACAGAAAATAACCCCAGCACCAAAAAGACGGAGAAGGTAAGCTGACCTGTTCACTCACTTTTGCGCCATACAGCTTTCAAGAATGAATATTTTCAGATTACCTCCTTTTATAATACAAATATATTGATTTCGCAATTTGAATAAAACATGTTTTAGCAGCAACACACTAACTCTGGGTTTTGATGATTATTAATATTGATCAGAATGATTGAGTGATAAGTATATAATGATGAAATTTATATCTAGATTTGTGTACAAAGTGTAACAAAGTCAACCCTATGCAAATCACAGCTTAAAATGCGGAAGTTTCTTTTTTTGTTCAGTATACTTCTCCAAAAGTGTTGGTCTTATTTCCATAAAACTTCACAGATTCCCATGGCTGATCTGGCTATCAATACCTATCAGTAGAGCTTGAAGGTCATTGACCTCTTGTTGTTCTGCTTTATGCATTTATATAAATTATACAAAAGCAAAATATAAAATGACAATACTTCTGCTTTCAATCATTTATATAAAATGGAGACTACAGACAACAAACATAGCCATATTATAACATTATTATGCCATGAAAGTGTAAATCTCACACACGTGTGTAATTATCGTGAAAATGCAAATATTACACATTTATTTGTGTAAATATCAAGAAATTGCAAATTTACACAGTTATTTGTGTAATTATCATGGAAGTGCAAATCTTATGCATTTGTCTGTAATTACAGATCATAACCAGCAGCCGCCAAGCTCTCTGATTGGTACTGTGAAGAAGTTGCAGAGCGGCTATATCGCTGGGACGAGGGTACATCTTGGAACTCTCAATGACTTTGTTTCGACGTCTTGTGTTACGAAACTCACCTTTGTACAAGATGCTGCTGAGTCCAACCAAGGTAAAGGTCACTGTGATAAGGTCAGAGGTCAAGGTCATTGTAATTCAAACTATGCCATTGCATGTGCGTATACATAGATTAACAGTATAACAGGAAGTATTTTATTGAAATCTATTACCGTTATACTACCTCAAAGATAGAATGAGCTTTAATCATAGAATGAGCTTTAATCATAGAAGCTCGATAGAATGAGCTTTAATCATAGAAGCTCGATAGAATGAGCTTTAATCATAGAAGCTTGATAGAATGAGCTTTAATCATAGAAGCTCGATAGAATGAGCTTTAATCATAGAAGCTCGATAGAATGAGCTTTAATCATAGAAGCTCGATAGAATGAGCTTTAATCATAGAAGCTTGATAGAATGAGCTTTAATCATAGAAGTTCGATAGAATGAGCTTTAATCATAGAAGCTCGATAGAATGAGCTTTAATCATAGAAGCTTGATAGAATGAGCTTTAATCATAGAAGCTCGATAGAATGAGCTTTAATCATAGAAGCTCTACACATTTTAGTAAACAATAAGTTAAAGCCAGAAAAAAAAAGACTAAATGTGTATGTTTCATGCTTTTCATATGTTTTCATGTCATGTTGTGTCCGTGAGCTTGTACAATTGTTCATCTACATTCAGGTGATCGACAGCTAATAGACATGCTTGGTGACGTGCTAAAGATGACGTGCGCCAGACCTCGTCTGCTCAGCTTTGGGAAGAAGATGAGCCGTTCCTACAGACACAGCTCAGTGCGTGGTATTGTACGAAGGTCGCGGTCAATCAATGTTGAAAGGGAGGATATACCAGGTATTTAGATGGCACCAAACTCATATTGTCGTGGTGGTATAAACTGATCACCAGATGCATTCTATTTGCATAGAAGGAATGATTGTTATTGGCTAAAGTCTTCTGATTGGATGCAATATTGTAATAACAGGCAACTTCTTGTAGCCAATTTAGTATTAGTATTTCTTATTGGATGAAATATCCTAATAGCCGGCAACTTCTTTTATTGGGTTAGATATCGGTATTTCTGATTGGATGAAATTTTGTAATAGCAGACAGCTTCTTGTATTGGATTAAGTATCAGTATTTTTGATTGGATGAAATACTGTAATAGCAGACAGCTTCTTGTATTGGATTAAGTATCAGTGTTTCTGATCGGATGAAATATTGTTATAACATACAATTTCTTGTATTGGTTTAAGTATCAGTTTCTGATTACATACAATTTCTTGTATTGGTTTAAATATCAGTATTTCTGATTGGATGAAACATTGCAATAGCAGACAGCTTCTTGTTTTGGATTACCTATCAGTGTTTCTGATTGGATGAAATATTGTTGTAACAGACAATTTCTTGTATTGGATTAAAGTAACTGTTTTTCTGATTGAATGAAATAGTGCTGCAGTAGACAACTTTTTGTATCTAGTTAAGAATAAGGTATTTCTGATTGGCTGAAATATTGTAATAGCAGGCAACTTCTTGTATTGGATTAAGTATCGGTATATCTGATTGGCTGAAATATAGTAATTGTAGATATTTTCTTGTGTTAAGCATACATTTTCCGATGTACAGTGATTTTGTTCATTGCCTACTTAAATAATTGACTATTAATCTGAGAATTGAATTGGAATTTATAATTGAGAGAGATATCTTTTTTCAAGCATACAAAAACTAACACTATATGATAATAATTATAAAATTGTAAATAGAAATGTATTTTTTAAATGAGAACTGAATGTTTCTTTTCCTTCCTTGAATGCCATATTAATAATTTTATGAAATCAAATCCATCCAGTAGTTCCGAAAAAGAAAGGTATTTACTAATGCACGCTTAATTAACCTTCTGTTATGTTGCAAACATGCTTAAATGCAAAAAAAGATGTGTGCTTTACAACAATGCTTTTCAAGAACATGCACTTTGCAAATATGCATTTCAAAAATGTGGTCTTTAATTATTTATTTTTAAATAATCAAACTTATTTTTTTTTTTAAAAGAACATGAGCTTTGCAAAAAACTGCTTTTCAATAACTGAGCTTTGCAAGGACTGTTTTAGGGACTGAGCTTTGTAAGGACTGTATTTCAGGGACTGAGCTTTGACAGAATTATATTTCAGGGACTGAACTTTGCCAGAATTGCATTTTAGAAACTAAGCTTTTCAAGATCTGTAGTTTAAGGACTGAGCTTTGTGATGACTGCATTTCAGGGACTGAGCTTTGCCAGACTATTTTTCAGGGACTGAGCTTTGCCAGAACTGCATTTTAGAAACTGAGCTTTGCAAGATCTGTAGTTTAGGGACAGCTTTGCAAGAACTGTAGTTTCGGGACTGAGCTTCAAAAGGACTGCATTTCAGGGACAGAGCTTTGCAAGGACTGTATTTCAGGGACTGAGCTTTGCAAGATCTGTAGTTTAAGGACTGCGCTTTGCAAGATCTTAGTTTAGGGACTGAATTTTGCAAGATCTGTAGTTTAGGGACTGAGCTTTGCAAGATCTGTTGTTTATGGACTGAGCTTTGCAAGATCCGTAGTTTAGGGACTGTATTTGGCAAGATATGTAGTTTTGGGACTGAGCTTTGCAAGATCTGTAGTTTATGGACAGAGCTTTCAAGATCTGTAGTTTACGGACTGAACTTTGCAAGATCTTTAGTTTACGGACAGAGCTTTGCAAGATCTGTAGTTTAAGGACTGAGCTTTGCAAGACCTGTAGTTTATGGACAGAGCTTTGCAAGATCTGTAGTTTATGGACAGAGCTTTGCAATATCTGTAGTTTAGGGATGAGCTTTACAAGATCTGCATTTTAGTTACTGAGCTTTGCCGGAACTGCATTTTAGGGACTGAGCTTTGCAGAGACTTGAGCTTTTCTTGCAATGATTGAAAATTTACAGAATATCTAACTTGGCAAACTGTATGTAGAGGTGTAGAATGCCTTAATCCGAAACATCAATGAAAGAAATATAAAAAGATCGGACAGGGAAAGTAGCATTCAAGGAGGACAGTCAACCACAAAACACAGAAACAAAGAGACAGACAAGAAGGCATAAGTAATAATAAATGCAAACAACATCACAAACACTAAAGGGTTGACAATAGGGCTACCGCCTTGGAACGGTCAGTGGCAAAATAGGCCACTGGGGGGTTTAAACCGGTTCTAGGTAACACCAAACCTCACACTTACCCTACTGTCATCCCATTAAAACAGGACAGTTTAAATAAAGAAATCCCCGCCATGATCTACTCTCTAACCAACAAGGCAGCATCAGTAGGCAATATAAGTAAAACACAAATATGCTCGTGTAAATATAATACAAAAAAACCAATAGCCTAGAAAGCCACAATGAAGGTACTCAGTGACTTGGCAGAAGCCAGAGCAACAAGAGAATAAACCATTAAGGGCCCGACAAGAAAGATCATAGACAAACATCAAACGCCAATGGGCTTTAGGTAGGCGTCATCGTAGGGTCCACAGCCTGTCCGGTCATCGTACAATTAAAGAGGAAAGCATAGTGGCAAACTGTAAAAGGGTCCACCACCAAGCATGCAGTACATTGCAAAATGATAGAGTCGTAATCTCTTTTGATAAACTTTTTAACAAGTTTAACAAAGATAGTATGAAAGTGATCATGACCAAAAATCTTTATTCTTTACTTATTTACCTTCTACAACCAGAAATAATGACATTATAGTATTTTACATTAATAATGGTATCCTTGTGATTCTATGACATTCTAAAGTATTCTGAGTAAAACACAATTCCCATAATACTTAACAATAATACTGGGGTAATATAACACAATATTACAAATCAAAACATAACACCATAACTATTGGTGGTCTTGGTAAGCGTTGTACGATACATACTCGTTATTTATTTAAACCATGTGGTCTATGTCTCGGATTCTACATGCTGAGTATGAAAAAAAGTCACAGCTATCTCTTCGATAGTAAGAGATGGGCTCGGTTGCCTGATTCCTATTTATACTTCCCTCTCTCTTGGAGGTTATTAATAAGCAGAGATTTGTAAATACTCATTTCTGCAAGCAGGGTTGGTTTGTGTTTTTTTTTCCAGTTTCAAACCCCACCACACAGGACCATCAGTTGAAAATTGGATGTCTATAGCAATAGGCAACACACACTCAATATTGGATGTCTATAGCAATAGGCAACGCACACTCAATATTGGATGTCTATAGCAATAGGCAACACACACTCAATATTGGATGTCTATAGCAATAGGCAACACACACTCAATATTGGATGTTTATAGCAATAGGCAACACACAATCAATATTGGATGTTTATAGCAATAGGCAACACACACTCAATATTGGATGTCTATAGCAATAGGCAACAGACACTCAATATTGGATGTCTATAGCAATAGGCAACACACACTCAATATCGGATATCTATAGCAATAGGCAACACACACTCAATATTAGATGTCTATAGCAATAGGCAACACACACTCAATATCGGATGTCTATAGCAATAGGCAACACACACTCAATATTGGATGTCTATAGCAATAGGCAACACACAATTGAAGTTCCAAATCTAAATTGTTTATTGAATTCCAAATTGTAGGTTTATTCCTTAAATATAATTATGTTTATATTATTGTTTTTGTCCATCCGTCCGTTCGTCCGGACTAGTTAGCCTGAACACGGATTTCAACGAAACTTTGCAGGAATGATCAGAACCACGATAAGTGTGAATGTCTTCGCCGTGTTCCTGTTGATTGATTTTTGGTGGAGCTATGGCTCTTTAAAGGTTTTGAATGCACAAACTTTGTCCAGACTAGTTCTCCTGAACCCCTGACCAGATTTCAGCAAAACTTGGCAGGGATGATCAGTACTAATCTTAGTTGTGCATGTTGTCACCGTGTTCCGGTTGATAGATATTTGGCGGGTTATGAACCCTTATAAAGAAACTTTATCCAGACTAGTTTTTCTGAACCCTGGCTGATTTTCAACGAAATTTGGCAGGAATGATCAGTACCAAGCAAAGTTGCGCATATCATTGTTGGGTTTCAGTTGAATGATTTTTGGGGCAGTTGTGGCCCTTTATAGGGTTTAATACACATTAATTTGATTGATGATTAGTACCAAGCATAGTTGCGCATGTCGTCGTTATGTTCCAGTCCAATGATTTGTGGCAGATTTATGTCCCTCTCACTAGTGGGGGAGACATCTGTTTTACTAAAGACAACCTCTACTTTAATCTCTCATTTAATATTCGATTACTAAGTTGTTGTTTTTTTAAATTTTTAAATGTACTTTGAATAGTCAAATTGTTGTTTGATATCTCAATTCCAATTGAATACTCAATCGTATATTGAGAAATTTTGAGTTATAGTTCTGTAGCTCTGAAGTTCTTTCTGTGCTTGAGAAGGTTCATTCTGCGCAGTTTCATTTCGATGTAGATATGGTGTGGCTCCTGAATGTTAGTTCCTGCGTGAATCATATAGACCCGTGGTGACCTTGAATCATATAGGCCCATGTTGACCTTGAATCATATAGGCCCGTGTTGACCTTGAATCATAGAGGCCCGTGTTGACCTTGAATCATAGAGGCCCGTGTTGACCTTGAATCATACAGACCCGTGTTGACCTTGAATCATACAGACCCGTGTTGACCTTGAATCATATAGACCCGTGTTGACCTTGAATCATATAGACCCGTGTTGACATTAAATCATATAGACCCGTGTTGACCTTGAATCATATAGACCCGTGTTGACCTTGAATCATACATGCCCGTGTTGACCTTGAATCATATAGACCCGTGTTGACCTTGAATCATATAGACCCGTGTTGAACTTGAATCATATAGACCCGTGTTGACATTGAATCATAGAGACCCGTGTTGACATTGAATCATACAGGCCCGTGTTGACCTTGAATCATACAGGCCCGTGTTGACCTTGAATCATATAGGCCCGTGTTGACCTTGAATCATATAGACCCGTGTTGACCTTGAATCATATAGACCCGTGTTGACCTTGAATCATATAGACCCGTGTTGACTTTGAATCATATAGACCCGTGTTGACCTTGAATCATATAGACCCGTGTTGACCTTGAATCATATAGACCCGTGTTGACATTGAATCATATAGACCCGTGTTGACCTTGAATCATATAGACCCGTGTTGACCTTGAATCAAATAGACCCGTGTTGACCTTGAATCAAATAGACCCGTGTTGACCTTGAATCAAATAGACCCGTGTTGACCTTGAATCAAATAGACCCGTGTTGACCTTGAATCAAATATACCCGTGTTGACCTTGAATCAAATAGACCCGTGTTGACCTTTATTTCAATCACACCAAATTTATTTTTTATTTCCCAGTTATAGTGCATACTCTTTTGTATTTTGAATAATGTAATTTGATTTCCTACTTGTAGTTTCCTACTTGTAGTTCAAATATTTCGATGTAATTTGATTTCCTACTTGTAGTTCAAATATTTCGATGTAATTTGATTTCCTACTTGTAGTTCAAATATGTCAATGTAATTTGATTTCCTACTTGTAGTTCAAATACTTTAATGTAATTTGATTTCCTACTTGTATTTCAAATACTAATGTAATTTGATTTCCTACTTGTATTTCAAATACTTTAATGTAATTTGATTTCCTACTCGTAGTTCAAATACTAATGTAATTTGATTTTCTACTTGTAGTTAAAATACTTTAATGTTATTTGATTTACTACTTGTAGTTCATATACTTCCATGTAATTTGATATTTTACTTGTATAGTTTGGATGCTGCATTTATAGTTTGGGAAGAGTGGTTGTTTGAATGCTTAGATATAGATGGATTACTCACTTGAAGTTTGATACCTTTTATCATAATATAATTGTAATACGTAATTTGTATTTTAACACTGTCATTTCCTGTGTTCATGTATACAAGACAACCTGTCGCATGCTCGACAATGTGCATATTATCCATTTGTAGAATGTCTTATTATACGGGAATTAACACCATGCTTGTGTCATGGGCATTTTGTAGAATGTCTTGTTATAGGGGAATAACACCATGCCTGTCTCACAGGCATTAATGGACATGGAACGAGGAATCACTTTGTGCATCATCCTTCGACTAATTGGTTTTTAGCTCTACTGATCAGAGATCAGCAGAGCTTATGCCGTGGTGCGGCGTCCGTCCGTCTGTCCGTCTGTCCGTAAACTTTTATTTGTAGCGACTTCACAGCTGAAACTACTGGATGGATATTCATGAAACTTTACAGAAATGTTGCCCATAAAGTCTAGTTGATCCTAGCAAAAATTCATGTTGATGTGAAATCCAAGATGGCCGCCAAAGCTAAAAATAGAGTTTTAAAATACAAGTTTGTAGCGACTTCTTCTTGAAAACTGTAAGTGATATTGATATGGGACTTTTTCTAAAATGATCAGCATGACATGATGTTGATCCTAGTCAAAAATCGTTTTGATTCAACGTTAAACATGGCTGCCAGCGGCCATCTTTGTTTACATAGAGTTATATAGTAAAAACTTGTAGCGACTACTTCTCTGAAACAACTTGGCGGATTGTCATGAAACTTTACAGGAATGTTGCTCTTGATGTCTAATTGATCCTAGAAAAATTTCAGGTCGGCTGGAAATTCAAGATGGCCGTCGCAGCTAAAAATAGATTTTTAAAAAATAAGTTTGTAGCGACTACTTCTTGAAAACTATAAGTGATATTGATATGGGACGTTTTCTAAAATGATCAGCATTACATGATGTTGATCCTAGTCAAAAATCGTTTTGATTCAACGTTAAACATGGCTGCCAGCGGCCATCTTTGTTTACATAGAGTTATATAGTAAAAACTTGTAGCGACTACTTCTCTGAAACTACTTGGCGGATTGTCATGAAACTTTACAGGAATGTTGCTCTTGATGTCTAATTGATCCTATCAAAATTTCAGGTCGGCCGGAATTTCAAGATGGCCATCACAGCTAAAAATAGATTTTTAAAAAATAAGTTTGTAGCGACTACTTCTTGAAAACTATAAGTGATATTGATATGGGACTTTTTCTAAAATGATCAGCATGACATGATGTAGATCCTTGTGGAAAATTATTTTGATTCGACGTTAAACATGGCTGCCAGTGGCCATCTTTGGTTACATAGAGTTATATAGTAAAAACTTGTAGCGATTACTCCTCTGAAACTACTTGACGGATGTTCATGAAACTTCACAGGAATGTTGCTCTTGATGTCTAGTTGATCCTAGAAAAATTTCAGGTCGGCCGGAAATTCAAGATGGCCGCCACAGCTAAAAATAGATTTAAAATAAATAAGTTTGTAGCGACTACTTCTTCAAAACAATAAGAGATATTGATATCGGACTTTTTCTAAAATGATCAGTATGACATGATGTTGGTCCTTGTCGAAAATCGTTTTGATTTGACCTTAAACATGGCTGCTTTGTTTACATAGAGTTATATAATGAAAACTTGTAGAGACTACTTCTTTGAAACTACCTGACGGATTTTCATGAAACTTCACAGGAATGTTGCTCTTAATGTCTTATTGATCTTAGCAAAATTTCAGGTCGGCCGGAAATTCAAGATGGCCGCCACGGTTAAAAATAGATTTTCAAAAAACAAGTCTGTAGCGACTACTTCCTGAAATCAAAATCAATCAGTAGAGCTTCAAGGTCATTGACCTCTTGTTATTATCCCCACAAAGCAAAGTTCCTGGGGGTATGCAAATAAGGTTTGGATATTAGTCGATCAGTCACACGTTTGTTTCCATCTAGCACAACATTTCCAAAAGACGTTCAAGGTATCTCCATGAAACTTGATATCCATACTCACCTTGTGGTCTTCAGGTGACTTTTTTAACTTCTTATATCAGTATTTTATGCATAATTATCCATGAAAACAAGATAGTAAATTTGTAAAAAAATACGTATTTCTAGAGCATTATTCAAAAATCCTTCCAGGCTTCTTCATGAAACACTGAACATTTAGCCATCTGGTGGTGCCTTTTGCTATAAAAACAACTTTATGATTTCAATATTTAGAGGCGAGAGGCGAGAACGTTTTAGATTCAGTGTCTTGACTATCCCGGCCACATACCAATCAGGTTACTTGACTATCCCGGCCACATACCAACCAGGATACTTGACTATCCCGGCCACATACCAACCAGGATACTTGACTATCCCGGCCACATACCAACCAGGATACTTGACTATCCCGGCCACATACCAACCAGGATACTTGACTATCCCGGCCACATACCAACCAGGATACTTGACTATCCCGGCCACATACCAACCAGGATACTTGACTATCCCGGCCACATACCAACCAGGATACTTGACTATCCCGGCCACATACCAATCAGGATACTTGACTATCCCGGCCACATACCAACCAGGATACTTGACTATCCCGGCCACATACCAACCAGGATACTTGACTATCCCGGCCACATACCAATCAGGATACTTGACTATCCCGGCCACATACCAATCAGGATACTTGACTATCCCGGCCACATACCAACCAGGATACTTGACTATCCCGGCCACATACCAACCAGGATACTTGACTATCCCGGCCACATACCAATCAGGATACTTGACTATCCCGGCCACATACCAATCAGGATACTTGACTATCCCGGCCACATACCAATCAGGATACTTGACTATCCCGGCCACATACCAATCAGGATACTTGACTATCCCGGCCACATACCAATCAGGGTACTTGACTATCCCGGCCACATACCAATCAGGATACTTGACTATCCCGGCCACATACCAATCAGGATATTCTTATGAGTATTGCCTCAGATATGAACCTGTTGGTCAAGAGTTGTCTTCTCAAGTTATTAGTCCACTACTGGTTCTAACCGGTTTGATCAGCTTTACCTGCCACCTATCTGTCCATCTGTTGTTTCTTTCTTATGTCAAATAAAAATAAGAAGGCGGAGAGATATCGATGACAACATCTTTTTGTTAATTTCTTTTTCCATGAAACTTTGGCACGCTGTAGCCCATTTTATTACAAAAGGGCCTCTAGGCATTCAATAGTCCCTCCTTGACTTGTCACTGAGGCAAAAACAAATGTTTTGTGTTCCAAGAAATTTCTGCCTATGAAACAAATACATTTCGATCACACAGGGAGTGTCCAGAAATGTAGTTTGTACTTTTAGTCAGTGTTTGCTCTTTTGCGCTGTAAAATATATATTTATGTATATATACTCGCTTTTGAACATGTTCTTTGTTATTGTTAGAGTCTGTGACATGTTTTACCTCTAAATGCAGCAGTTGGTTTGTTATTTATATGACTGCAACTGTTAGTTGGTTAAAAATAAATAAAAAAATATATATAGAGGATCTTACACGAGTACTCATTCATTATCGAATTTATTAAACGAGTTGGCAAAATGATATAATGCGAGGCTCTTGCCAGTGATAGATTCTGTTCATCACATAACTCACATATCGACTATTATTGCATTTTGCCTGTTGCTTTAACACGCGAAACCGAAATAAACCATGGGAATGGGATCATTTTTACAGCGCATTCTAGGCTTATTTGCATACTTATATAACTAGTGGTATATCGAAAATATAGAATGGTGTTATTCCACTCCATCATCGTAAGTTATGTGATAAATACAAATATTCTGAAAACCAGTTTCAAACCTTTATTAAATGGTCTTGAAGGAAAGTGAAAATATATTGTGTTTTCGATTTTTAGAGCAGTTTAGCGCTAAACATTTCTGAATACATACACACACAACAGCAGTTTTGGGTGGATCTTGTAGCAGCATCATTCAGAGTCAGGATCTCTTTTGGAAATTTTATCTCGATCTACATGGAGGATGAGCCTGGCATGTTCATTCCTGTTAGGCGCCATATAACCTTTCATGTGTTGGTGCACCTTAAAACCCAATTCAGTTCAATTCTTTTGGAAATAGAGAATGTTGTCTTACATTCATTGACCAGAAGTAGATGTGCAAAAACAAAATTGGCACCGTCCGAAGAATAACGTACTTGTCTTTATAACGTAACTTTGGACCTCGGAGCGTAATCAGACAATACTACATCTCGGAGCGTAATCAGACAATACTACATCTCGGAGCGTAATCAGACAATACTACATCTCGGAGCATAATCAGACAATACTACATCTCGGAGCGCAATCAGACAATACTACATTTTCAATAATCCACTTGTGGTATAACTTAATAAAATGACATCACTTTAAGGCAAGTTTCCTGATGTTAGGAGTTATGTGATAATAGAATCTCACATTTGTACTAATTTATTCATAGATTATTAAACTCATTTTCAAAAATTATATGATGCCTGGCAAGTTGTCTTCATTTGTGCGAACTCATTTAAATAATTCAGTTATAACTGGGTGCGTTCAGGGTTCTCCCATCGGTTACTGAAAGCACTCTCGGTAACCATCGGCTACCATCGGTCACCGTCATTAGCCGTTGGTTCGCCGATAAATAGAACGTTTGAAACCAATCTTCCTGTGACTCTACACCTGAGGTAGTATCGGTGGCCTCGTTGGTACCAAATGTTACCATCGGTAGCCATTGGTTAACCACAGTTAACCAAACTTGGTTGCCAATGGGAGAACCCAGAAAGCACCCAATGAGTACTCGCGTTAGATCATATATATGAAATTACTAGCCAATCATCAGGTTTTCACATGTAATGTTATTCTTAATTTGGCACAGACAAAAAGTGGCCAGTATTTTGGCAAAAAACAACTCTTTTGTATTTAGTAGGTAAAATGTGTTTAGGATTATGTAGATTGTACACGTAACGGTACACGTAAAGGTACACGTAAAGGTACACGTAAAGGTACACGTACGTGTTGTTTGCTTGTTTAATGTGAACATTCTTTTCTGGAGAACTCCATGCTCAATTACGGCGTCGACTGAACCATCCGGTCTCGCTCAGAGCAGGTATGTCATGCTACCTAGTGGATAACTGTCTCATCAAGAACACTAACTCCTGTTTTACCTTGTATTATCAAGAACACTAACTCCTAATGAAGTGATGCTCACTACCCTATATTGTACCACAATCTCTAGTTTCTGATTAGTTTCTGATTAGACCATGTTTAAAAAAAATGTTTCCCTGAGCATGATTGACCAAATCAAAATAAACTAAAATATTGCTGAATTTTTTCGTAACTGTGTGTCAACAATATTACGGTACACACCATTTTTTCACCCATATCCGAACCTAATGTTTTTGTAGGAGAACATACTAAAATCTAAACATGGCCTCAGTACTGTTGTGTGGTCTGACATTGTTATACGCTTATGAGTAGATTTGATATATTGATGTTTTCTTTACTTCTAATGTGTTATGCATCACGTGATAGTATACCTTATTTTGGCTTTAATATTCACGTTTATTAATTTGCCTTTGCAGATTTGAAAAAGTACTTTATCCAAATTTCATTTTTTGGTGGGGGTTGGAGAGTTGGTGCTAGGGTGGGTGTGGAGGGATGACTTTTATATAAAAAAATAATCATGCAAATTTATTGTAAATGATAGGCAACAACAATACATAATCTGGGCATGCATGCAGCCTGTTAAATGCATGGTCAGATGCCCACAGGTGACATTATGTTATACATGTTATATGTGACAAGCTGTTGTTTGAGACAACAGTTTTTCAGAGGCATTCTGTAGATGGTACCTACATAAATAATACTTACTGAGATGGTTATTTTTGTTAAACATTAAACATGGTTGCGATTAAAGATTTTACAGTTTTTGAAAACAGTTATTTTGATTGGGTTTTTCCCATGTAAAATCTTTGTTTATTGGGCTGCATGAATTTAATAATCTCAAAAAAATTCAGTTTGTCTTTAATATAATTTTGGATTACTCGAAACATTTAAGTGAAACATTCTAGTGAAATATTTTAGGTGAAAGAAACGTTATAGTGAAACATTCTAGTTACACATTTTAACGAAAACTTTTTAGTGTAAAATATTAGGTAAACTATTTTAGATGAAACATTTAGTGAAACATTTTACAAGGTGAAATATTTTACGAAACACATTTATACCAGCCTA
The DNA here is from genome assembly GCA_037043455.1 of Cyrtodaria siliqua. Lineage (NCBI taxonomy): Eukaryota > Metazoa > Mollusca > Bivalvia > Adapedonta > Hiatellidae > Cyrtodaria > Cyrtodaria siliqua. Next base: position 159,135 of record JAWPHD010004578.1, on the reverse strand, counting down.
CTAACTACTTAATTTTCATAGACTAGAAGTGGACAAGTGAAACAAGTTATTATTGCTTTTCTTGTACATTAAGTTATTTATTATATACTTTCCAGTGAAATAGAGGATTTTATGATTAAAATAAAACCTTGTATTTTCATTGTTTATATTTTCACTGTGAAAATATAAACAATGACGTCACGCAACTGTTGACTTGTTGGCGTTATTGACGTCATTGTTGTTGCGTGTCACTTTTATCTTCTTTTTGTTAGATCTAAGACAATTTCTAAGTTTGTTAGTATATAATAAATAGTATATTTGTTGGTTTGTCGTGAATATAGATTTATTTTAATCTCAAAGTGAGAAAACTCAAAAAAAAAATCACTTCTCAATGAAAATAAATGTAATATTTGCTCAAAACAAACAAATATCCTCTATATATACTTATACTGTTGCTTCAGGGTGTGATTTGTATTGTTAGGTTTGCTTAAAAATAGCTTTTCTAGTGGTTGATTTTAAAAGCATGTTCCTTTATCAATACTCCTGTTTATAGCTATCACTTGCTTGCATTAATTTATATTGTTATGACGTCAACCTTACCAAAACCTGATGAAATACTGGAATTCATCAAGCCCAGTTCATTTCCAGTGTACTGGTATACCTGTATTACACAGTGGTAAAACCATGTGACGTTTTGATCGGATTCACAGCAACAAATTGTCAACAAAGTTATATTCAGGCTCATAATTTTCTTAATATTTAACAAATTTTGTTCATGTAAAGTGCACATATCCTTACAGAATGAGCTCTTTCTTTTGCTACAAACGTATTTCAATTCATCCAGTACTATCTGAAATTGGCCCTCACAAAGTCGCGCTTTCTTTTATTTCCAAAACCTTGGATCCCCTTGTGGTTGTCGGGGTAGAATACAACCACTTCAAATCCCGCTAGAGGCAGAGGGGTAGGACTCCCTCTTCATGTTCATCTTTTCATGTTTTATCATGCTCATTCAAGGTCTTCATGACGCCATATATGCAAATGTGGAAACGTGGCTCCATCGTAAATGGACTGTCTACTATAGAATTTGCAGCAACTCTGCAGTTCTGCAGGTTAGAAGGTTCTAGAGCCATTCTTTATATTGTATCGATGTAAGAGGATGAGCCTGGCACGTTCATTCTTGTTAGGCGCCATATAACCTTTCATGTGTTGGTTCGCCGTAAAACCCCAATTCATTTCAATTCAAAACCTTGGGAAGGCTGATCTCAGAAAGTGCTAGATGAATTGAAATTTCGTTTGCTGCGGAGGAGAGAGCCTACTCTGTAGGAGCTGCTGCGGAGGAGAGAGCCTACTCTGTAGAAGCATGTTAATTTGAACAAAATGTGAAAATATGAATAACTTCATGAAGCAAAAACATACTAGGCAGGTCATTTTAGCCTTAAATATAGCCTAAGGTAAAAGAAATTGGCACAGAAATTATTTTTACTGATCCTGGTTCGAAACAATATACAAAAAAATATATCCAAAGTCCTCATCTCAAATCACATGCTAAATATGATTTTTTGGGGTAAAAAGTCAAAAAAGTGAAGAAAATCACTATTTTCTGGAATAGATTTATATCCATTCAGAATATTAGTAAAACATGTATTTATATATGAAATGTTATTGTTAATATAACATAATATTAAGTTTAAATGGAAAAAAAGTATAATTATATATATCAAAACCTGTTTTTGGGTCCAAAACCTTTTTTTTTTTTAAAAATATTTTATTTTAATGCTTTTAGGATAAGATTAATAAAAAATAGCATAAATTCAAATAAATTGTCACTGACATTATTTTAACTGATTTTGGTTCCCAAAGATATAGAAAATAATATGTCCAAAATGCTCCTCTGAAATCACATTCTAAATATAATATTTTTGGGGTAGAAAATTGTAAAAATGAAGAAAAATCGCTGATTTTAGGAATACACCAAGTATAAAATCAAAATCTTTTTTTTTTGTAATCAATTTCCGTACTAACTGAATAATACTTGTTCAAGTCGTTTCTGCATATATATATATAATTATGTTAGGATTGTTGAGTCAAGCAACACTTCATGTGTAATCAGTAGACTTCAAATCTTAGTTGTCATAGACATAGAAGGTTAGGTATGTTGATTTATATTGTCTTCTTATCAGTTTGTATTTTACATGTAGCAAACCGAACTCACTTTAATCACTGTCTATTTCGGGTCGTGCCGAATTCTCACAACTGACTCCTCTAGACGAACTACATGCTGTACTGCAATCTAATCCCATTTTCTTACAACTACAGCTGGTCGTTTTGCATCCTGTTTTGCACGAGCATCTTATCACCTTCAGAAGGAATTCCGGGGCAGGTGATTTGTCCATTTTAAGCGGCTTCATGGAATTATCTTGTATTTCCCAGCCCCATTCAACCGGTATTAACCCATCTTCATTACCTTTCCAGTCCTGTATTTGATACAATACCCGAAGACTGTGATACTTTGCAGCCCCTGATGCAAGGGGTAACATTTTGGGGTCTACAAAACTTGTGCTTTTGGCAACGTTTTCGGCGAATTTATGAACACGTAGTTTGTCCAGTCCTTCTCGCGAATTACTCTTATATAGACACAATAATGCAGTCTCTCCAGATGCAATAATGTCCTCTTTAGATACTTCGTTTGGTGTTTTGTTGAACATATCTGCAGCCAGATGAAATTCCGAGTTGTTTTCATACTTTTTCAGAACAGTACCCTTCCCAAGTCCATATATCCTTGATGTTGTGTCGCAGCCAAGAATTGCATGAAGAAACAGTATATTAGAGCATATTCACCCAATCTACGTTTTGTGTCTTGAATGTTCCATACTGTGCTTTTCCATATAATTATGTACCCGTTCCTTCTGAAGTGTTACCGTATAGTAACACAGCAGTATCAACAGATATGTATCATCTCTAACTAATGACGTCTGCATTGTTAAGGAGTAGGTCACAGCTGTCTTTACCATAAGAAGATCCGCATCGTCTGAAGAGTGTACAGTTTCAATACCCGCATTTTGCAACTTATCACTTAGAAGATTAATAAATCTTTGTTTGTTTTTAGCTCTACTGGCCAAGGGCCAGCAGAGCTTATGGGATGGTGTGTTGTCCGTCTTCCGTCGTCCGTCGTCCGTCCGTCGTCCGTCCGTTAACTTTTCTTCAAACGACTTCTCCTCAGAAACCGCTTGGCTAATTTTGACCAAACTTCACATGGATGATCCTTAGATGAATGCTTTTTAGATTTGTTAAAATTAGGTCAGCGCTACATCCAAGATGGCTGCCATTACCATATATGGTCGAAACCTTAAAAAATCTTCTTCTCCAGAACCGCTTGACAGATTTCAACAGTTTTTCTTTTAAAATGATCGCTAACGCCTAGACTATCAAGTTTGTTCAAATAAAGTCCCCGGGGTCAAAAATGGCCGTGCCCCGGGGGTCCAAAGTTTGTATATTGAGGTTTTGCATGTTTTTCATATAGACATATAGGAAAAAACTTTAAAAAATCTTCTTCTCTGAAACCACAAGGCGCAGAGCTCTTATGTATTACATGTAGCATCAGCTTATGGTCCTCTGCTAAGTTTGTTCAAATGGTGACCCTGGGGTCAAATTTGTCCCCACCCCGGGGGTCACAATTTTACATAGACTTATATAGGATTTTTAAAAAAAAAAAATCTTCTTCTCGGAAACTACAACAGCCGGAGGTTTGATATTTTGCATTTACTATAAGCTTATGGTCCTTTACCAAGTTTGTTCAAATGGTGACCCTCGGGTCACATTTGGCCCCGCCCCAAGGGTCACATGTTTTACATAGACATGTATAGGGAAAAACTTAAAAAATCTTCTTCTCTGAAACTGCAAGAGCCAGAGGTTTAATATTTTGCATTTGCTATAAGCTTGTGGTCCTCTACCAAGTTTGTTCAAATGGTGACCCAGGGGTCACATTTGGCCCCACCCCGGGGGTCACAGTTTTACATAGGCTTGTATAGGCAAAAATGAAAAAAAATCTTCTTCTCTGGAACCACATGGCACAGAGCTCTCATGTATTACATGTAGCATCAGCTTATGGTCCTCTACTAAGTTTGTTCAAATGCTGACCCTGGGGTCAAATTTGTCCCCGCCCCAAGGGTCACAGTTTTACATAGACTTATATAGGATCTTTTTTTTTTAAAAATCTTCTTCTCGGAAACTACAAGAGCCAGAGGTTTGATATTAAACATTTATTATTAGCTTATGGTCCTTTACCAAGTTTGTTCAAATGGTGACCCTGGTGTCACATCTTGCCCCGCCCCGGGGTCACAGTTTTACATAGATGCTTGTATAGGGAAAAACTGAAAAAAATCTTCTTCTCTGGAACTGCAACAGCTTAAGGTTTAATATCTTGCATTTGCTATAAGCTTATGGTCCTTTACCAAGTTTGTTCAAATTGTGACCCTCCGGTCACATTTGACCCCGCCTCAAGGGTCACATGTTTTACATAGACATGTATTGGGAAAAACTTAAAAAATCTTCTTCTCTGAAACTGCAAGAGCCAGAGGTTTAATATTTTGCATTTGCTATAAGCTTATGGTCTTCTACCAAGTTTGTTCAAATGGTGACCTATTGGTCATTTTTAGCCCCACCCTGGGGGTCAGTTTTACTTAGGCTTGTATAGGCAAAAGCTTTTTTTGTTGTTTTTTTTAGGTTTTAATTTGATTTATTTTTTATTTTATTTTTCAATTGCATTTTTTTTTTTTTTTTTTTTTTTTTAATTTAATTTTTTTTAATTTTTTTTTTTTTTTAATTTTTTTTTTTTTTTAATTTTTTTTTTTTTTGATTGATTTGAATTTATTTTTTTTATATAAATATTTTCATTATCTTTTTAATTACTTGACACTTACTTTAAAATTTCTTGTCGGCGCTACTGATCCTAAATGCCTTGTTGAATTTCGAAGAAACTTGGCAGGAAGCATCGGTAAGATGTCTAGTTGTGCATATCACGCTTTTGTTCCAGTTCGCTGATTTTTGACGGAGTTATGGCCCTTTGACATTTTTATTTTAAATTTCTTGTCGGCGCTACTCCTTAAACGGCTTGTTGGATTTCTACGAAATTTGGCAGGAAGCTTCAGTATGATGTCTAGTTGTGCCAAGCGCGGTATATCAATGAAATCTTGGACAATTTCGAAAACTAGCTAGATCTTGTTAGTAATAACAGAGTTATGGCCCTTGATTTGTTGAAAAATGCTATATTGTATTTTTCTTTGTTAAATCTATAGGAGAAGAGAGCGATATCTAGCTATATCTATCTAAATCTATAAGAGCTGTTTTAGCCAGTAGAGCGTCCACAGGCCCTCTTGGGCCTCTTGTTCTTGTTTGTGAGGAACTTACTTTTCTTTCCTCTCATGATCATTGTCTCAGTGAATTTAACTTCCGTCCCAACGCAATCCCTGTTCGCCTCAGATGTGTTATACTTGGAACATTGTCATATCCATCAAATACCACAGTCGCTTTTCCATACTTCTTTGTAACATGCTCCACATACACATCACACATTTGACCATAGCTGTTAGATTTTGGCCAAGGAATCCATTGCAAAAGGCAACCGCCATCAAGTATATATTTCATTTCACCAGTGGGTCTTTCACTGTGGTTTTACTTTATCTTGTATAGCTTCTGCCAATGCTGGCTTATCAGCCTCTCTCAGCAAGTGCGGGGTTTCAAATATTGCTGGAGGGTAAGTGCATAACTCATAAGATAATAGTGAATCCAGTTCGTCTTCTGGAATTGATTCTTGCCGCAGAAACAAGCCATTGAAATAATAGTTGCAAGTCTACCTTGACAACGTCATCGCCTATTTTCAAACAAGCCATATCCGACATTGTTAGCTCTACTGGCCGAAGGCAAGCAGAGCTTATGGGATGCCGAGTTGTCCGTCGTCCGTCCGATGTCCGTTGTCGGCGTTAACTTTTGGCTCGTTTAGACGATAGGGCCTTCATTTTTCATCCGATCTTTACCAAACTTTTACAGGTTGTTAATATCAATAAAAGCTCGGATGAGTTCGAAAACCAGCAAGATCGGACCAGTAACAGCACAGTTATGGTCCTTGATTTAGTTAAAAATGCTATATTGCTATATTTTGCCTCGTTAAGACGATAGGGCCTTCATTTTTCATCCTATCTTTACCAAACTTTACCACATTGTTAATATCAAAGAAAGCTCAGACGAGTTCGAAAACCAGCAAGATCGGACCAGTAACAGCACAGTTATGGTCCTTGATTTAGTTCAAAATGCTATATTTTGCCTCGTTAAGACGATAGGGGCTTCATTGTTCATCCTATCTTTACCAAATTTCAGATTGTTAATGTCGTTGAAAGCTCGAACAAGTTCGAAAACCAGCCATATCGGACCAGTAACAGCGGAGTTATGGCCCTTGATTTAGTTAAAATATATTTTGCCTCATTAAGACGATAGGGCCTTTGTTCGTCCGATCTTAACCAAACTTTATCAGATGAAAGCTCGGACAAGTGCGAAAACCATTCATATCGGACTAGTAACAGCAGAGTTATGGCCCTTGATTTAGTTCAAAATGCTATATTTTGCCTCGTTAAGATGATAGGGCCTTCATTTTTCATGCGATCTTTACCAAACTTTATCAGATTTTTAATGTCTATGAAAGCTTGGTCAAGTTCGAAAACTAGCCAGATCGAACCAGTAACAGCGGAGTTATGGCCCTTGATTTTGTTAAAAATGCTATAGTTTGCCTCGTCATACGATAAGGCCTTCATTTTGCATCTGATCTTTGCCAAACTTTAGCAGACTTTATGACTTTCTTTTTTTATATTATTATTATTTTTAATGTTGGACCAGTCGGACCAGTAACAGAGGAGTTTCGGCTCTTGATTTAGTTAAAAATGCTATATTTTGCCTCGTTAATACGGTAGGGCCTACATTTTTCATCTGATCTTTACCAAACTTTACCAGATTCTTTAGTTATGGCCCTTGATTTAGTTTAAAAGCTGTTTTTTGCCCGAAACTTTCAAAAAAACGTAAATGGCAGTCAATCGCTTCATTGGTGTTATAAGAGCCGTGTTAGCAAGTAGAGCGTCCACAGGCCCTCTTGGGCCTCTTGTTTTTACTTGATCTTTTCGCTTGAAAGCAAATTTCCATAACAGTAACAGCGGAGTTATGGCCCTTGATTTAGTTAAAATATATTTTGCCTCATTAAGACGATAGGGCCTTCATTGTTCGTCCGATCTTTACCAAACTTTATCAGATTGTTAATATCAATGAAAGCTCGGACAAGTGCGAAAACCATTCATATCGGACTAGTAACAGCAGAGTTATGGCCCTTGATTTAGTTCAAAATGCTATATTTTGCCTCAAGACGATAGGGCCTTCATTTTTCATGCGATCTTTACCAAACTTTATCAGATTTTTAATGTCTATGAAAGCTTGGTCAAGTTCGAAAACTAGCCAGATCGAACCAGTAACAGCGGAGTTATGGCCCTTGATTTTGTTAAAAATGCTATAGTTTGCCTCGTCATACGATAAGGCCTTCATTTTGCATCTGATCTTTGCCAAACTTTAGCAGACTTTATGACTTTCTTTTTTTATATTATTATTATTTTTAATGTTGGACCAGTCGGACCAGTAACAGAGGAGTTTCGTCTCTTGATTTAGTTAAAAATGCTATATTTTGCCTCGTTAATACGGTAGGGCCTACATTTTTCATCTGATCTTTACCAAACTTTACCAGATTCTTTAGTTATGGCCCTTGATTTAGTTTAAAAGCTGTTTTTTGCCCGAAACTTTCAAAAAAACGTAAATGGCAGTCAATCGCTTCATTGATGTTATAAGAGCCGTGTTAGCAAGTAGAGCGTCCACAGGCCCTCTTGGGCCTCTTGTTTTTACTTGATCTTTTCGCTTGAAAGCAAAATCCATAACAGTAACAGCGGAGTTGTGGCCCTTGATTTAGTTAAAATATATTTTGCCTCATTAAGACGATAGGGCCTTCATTGTTCGTCCGATCTTTACCAAACTTTATCAGATTGTTAATATCAATGTAAGCTCGGACAAGTGCGAAAACCATTCATATCGGACTAGTAACAGCAGAGTTATGGCCCTTGATTTAGTTCAAAATGCTATATTTTGCCTCGTTAAGACGATAGGGCCTTCATTTTTCATGCGATCTTTACCAAACTTTATCAGATTTTTAATGTCTATGAAAGCTTGGTCAAGTTCGAAAACTAGCCAGATCGAACCAGTAACAGCGGAGTTATGGCCCTTTATTTTGTTAAAAATGCTATAGTTTGCCTCGTCATACGATAAGGCCTTCATTTTGCATCTGATCTTTGCCAAACTTTAGCAGACTTTATGACTTTCTTTTTTTATATTATTATTATTTTTAATGTTGGACCAGTCGGACCAGTAACAGAGGAGTTTCGGCTCTTGATTTAGTTAAAAATGCTATATTTTGCCTCGTTAATACGGTAGGGCCTACATTTTTCATCTGATCTTTACCAAACTTTACCAGATTCTTTAGTTATGGCCCTTGATTTAGTTTAAAAGCTGTTTTTTGCCCGAAACTTTTAAAAAACGTAAATGGCAGTCAATCGCTTCATTGATGTTATAAGAGCCGTGTTAGCAAGTAGAGCGTCCACAGGCTCTCTTGGGCCTCTTGTTTTTACTTGATCTTTTCGCTTGAAAGCAAAATCCATAACAGTAACAGCGGAGTTATGGCCCTTGATTTATTTAAAATATATTTTGCCTCATTAAGACGATAGGGCCTTCATTGTTCGTCCGATCTTTACCAAACTTTATAAGATTGTTAATATCAATGTAAGCTCGGACAAGTGCGAAAACCATTCATATCGGACTAGTAACAGCAGAGTTATGGCCCTTGATTTAGTTCAAAATGCTATATTTTGCCTCGTTAAGACGATAGGGCCTTCATTTTTCATGCGATCTTTACCAAACTTTATCAGATTTTTAATGTCTATGAAAGCTTGGTCAAGTTCGAAAACTAGCCAGATCGAACCAGTAACAGCGGAGTTATGGCCCTTGATTTTGTTAAAAATGCTATAGTTTGCCTCGTCATACAATAAGGCCTTCATTTTGCATCTGATCTTTGCCAAACTTTAGCAGACTTTATGACTTTCTTTTTTTATATTATTATTATTTTTAATGTTGGACCAGTCGGACCAGTAACAGAGGAGTTTCGGCTCTTGATTTAGTTAAAAATGCTATATTTTGCCTCGTTAATACGGTAGGGCCTACATTTTTCATCTGATCTTTACCAAACTTTACCAGATTCTTTAGTTATGGCCCTTGATTTAGTTTAAAAGCTGTTTTTTTCCCGAAACTTTCAAAAAAACGTAAATGGCAGTCAATCGCTTCATTGATGTTATAAGAGCCGTGTTAGCAAGTAGAGCGTCCACAGGCCCTCTTGGGACTCTTGTTTTTACTTGATCTTTTCGCTTGAAAGCAAAATCCATAACAGTGCTTCCAGCCATTTTGTCTAGAATCGTGATCTCAACAGCTTTCGCCTCATCTAAAAGAATCATCAGAAACAACCACTTGATATACCTTTTAGCTCAGGATCCTTACCAAAGGCGTTTCTTTCACTGAGATATTCTATTAGAATGTTCGTGTCTTTCTTGTCTCTCTGTTGCCGTGCGTTTGAATATCTTTATGCTGGACACTGGTGATGAATTCTGTTCCTGATACTTGTTGCATAGCTGCGTTGATTTTTGAGCAAGCGGGGCGAGAAAGTTCCCACAGCGTCCTCTGTGTTTGTCATTCCCCTTCCTCACATCAGCCCACCAGTTGTTTTCAAACTTCTCATGAGCATTTGTTCTATGACTAAATCAGTCAAGAGTCCTTCCCAAAATTGATCGCTTTGTCTTAGTTCATGATACCCCTCCATAAAGTACCTGTACACATCAGGACTACTTGTTTCTAATGCTATCATGTTTGCAAGGAATACGTGTGCCGACCGCATATAAGTTGTGGCCAGATGCTGTGAAATAGGGTAACATATCTAATACTGCCTGTAAATGGAGCTTCCAGTTGCCAGATCGTTCTGCCTTAAAAATCATATCAACCTTCTCCATGTATTGAAGCCACAATCTTGATGTGCGACTTTGTTTTAAGTTACTTCGGTGCGTATCTACTCTCTCTTTTATGATGCGCTCTACTACAGCAGATGAACATGCAGATTCAACATCTAACTCACCTGGAAGAACCTGATCAAACACAGTCAATGCACACTCGATATCATTGTCAATGCCTATTCATTCATGTCTATATGTTTCTTCAGCGAACAATTCTGCTGTCTCGATTAGGTGATTTTCCGTGTCCACAGATATGTTTACTTGCTCGTCAGAGGTACTTTCCTTCTGATTTGTTTCCAGTCCAACATTGCATGTCTCATCATTTTCCGAACAACCATTGAACTCAGCTCCGTCATTTGTTTCGTCACCTTCAATTTCACCACTCGGTTTGTTCTTACATATGTCAATATTAAAGATTTCGGCGGCCATTAACGAATACAGGGCCATATCTACAATGTTGTGGCCTCTAACTGCTCGTGATATGGCTTTGCCTGTTAGCATTTGCATAACAGCATTATCCGCATATATTGTTTCTAGCAGTTCTGTTAACCCCGAGTCTTGTCATTAGATCACCAATACAGCCTAGGAAACTCATTTCCATGTGCAGTCCTTCCAATCTGAGCACAATGTGTCGCAGGTCGCTGTTACTAGATTCTGATAAAACAATGTTCAGGGCTTTCCACTATAGAGGTTGGTCAAATGTGAGGATTGGCGTTACCTCGTATTTCTTGGCCTGGTCATTTATAAATGCAATGTTGAGTAGATACAGGTTTCATCACTCGGGCTAATACGTGTTGCTTCACATTTATAACAACAATCTTAATTAAGTAGCACACAGATCTGTAACTACCTTTAAAATTATGTTTTATTTCAAAATCAAACATATACATACTTGTCATCTATGTAACTGTATAACAAGCTCCATCAAGTGTGTATCAGTTCACTGAATTGGTGTTTACCTCAGTACCAAAACATGTGTTGTCAAAAAGAGCGGCAAACTTTTAATGGAAGGTACTCTATCAGATCAAACACATTTTAATTCAGGGAGATTATCTGAAATATTTTACCTACAAATCTACTGTTATGACCAATCTAAAACATTTAGTGAGATCAAAGAAGTAGATCTATCATAAAAAGTTGGATATCTTACTTAATTTACGTAAATATCATTATAAAATTATGTTCCCTAAAATCGTTGATTTTTTCCAATTTTTCTTAATCTTTCAACCTCAAAATAAGTACACTTTCAACTTGAGTTGTGAATTGTATTCGAGATATCTGATAGAGAACAACATAAATAGTAAAATACAAAAACAAAAATATGAATTTACACACAGATTTAATTTAAGTATTTTATCTCCAAAAATCGTTGATTTTATCACTTTTTTCACCATTTTATCCCAAAATTGAGAGTGTCTATTTATTTGGTCAAATTTATCATACATTCTGATTGTCTTCTCTATTACAAGCATTATTTACTATATAACTGAAATTTTTATTGTTTAATTATAATTTTTTTTAATTATTCCCAAAAAAGGTGTTTTTTTTCATTATTTTAGATCTTTTTCCCCCCAAAAAACATATTTAGCACGTCATTTGAGATGAGGACTTTGGATATATTTTTTTCCATAATTTTTGGAACCAGAATCAGTTAAAACCATTTCTATGCCAATTTCTTTTACCTAAAAGTGTATTTTTACTGCTCTATACCTGAATCGAGCGCTTTGTTGAATTTTCGCTGTGAACCCAGTCAAAAAGTCACGCACATGGTTTCTCTACAGTTTATTATTATTTACTGCTTTGAGAGTTACAGTGTACTGGAAATGTACTGATTCTGGTACATCCACTGAGTTACAAATCAAGTATACCTTAATTTACCTCATCTATGGGAATGTATATATAGTACCATTAAATCATGTATTCCTGTATAGTTATACACAGATATTATCTTAATAGATTGTTTATTACCATAGCTCTAATTTGTTCCCTTTGTTCCTGCTTATGGTATAATTTTCATAAACCTGAAGGCCTAAGCCTAAACCATGCAATAACTGCCGGTATAGTTGAGCCGTGCTATAAATGACAGATTTGGCAGTTATACCATGGTGAACCCAATTACCTTTTGTAGTTGGTTAAATGGCTAAGGTACAAAACATTTATAGCATATTTTTCTCGTATGTACGATTTATACTGCACCCTCGGGCCTACGGCCCTCGAGAAGCAGTATAAATTGCATATACTCGAAAAATAATGGTGTATAAATATTACTTATTTCATGGCTGATTTTATTATTGTTACTGTTCAGAGACCCATAATGCATCTTTACATGTCGTACCTTGTGTTGAGTTTTGTAACTTTTACGTTAACTGATGATTCTTTTTGCATGTTTGACTGATAAATATTTTGTTTTCACTACTTTTATCACTGTTATATTATAAACTTAAAAATAACATGAACATTATCAAATTTTAGTCAAAATAGTTATTTGATAAAATAATATATTGTTTATTTAGATAGATTTTGTATAATACTAATTACTTTGACAATTAAGGCTTAATTAAAACCTGTATCTGATGGTGATGCTTCACATGTATCTGATGGTGATGCTTCACATGTATCTGATGGTGATGCTTCACATGTTGCTGATGGTGATGCTTCACATGTATCTGATGGTGATGCTTCACATGTATCTGATGGTGATGCTTCACATGTATCTGATGGTGATGCTTCACATGTATCTGATGGTGATGCTTCACATGTATCTGATGGTGATGCTTCACATGTATCTGATGGTGATGCTTCACATGTATCTGATGGTGATGCTTCACATGTATCTGATGGTGATGCTTCACATGTATCTGATGGTGATGCTTCACATGTATCTGATGGTGATGCTTCACATGTATTTGATGGTGATGCTTCACATGTATCTGATGGTGATGCTTCACATGTTGCTGATGGTGATGCTTCACATGTTGCTACCAGTTCATGCCATGAAAATACGTGATTGTAAACCCACCAGGTATCTCTGAAGATCGCTTTGCAGTCAGATCTACGATCTCATTGGACAGCCATATTTGCATGTAGTGTCTTAACATGGGTTAAGATTAAAATGTGTGGGTTTCCATGCATATCCATGATTTTATTATAGAATTGGTGTTAACTGTTTTGATCACTCGGAGCAGTGCATACATATATAATATATTTAAAAAATTATATCCAATTTATTGCGGAGGTCATATTCAGAGTCTATCCCTGGTTTTCGAGCACACGAGATTCCACAGAAAGACGGTGACTTGTCCTTGGTCAGTATATGTTGTCTGCATAAAGAGCGTGTTCAATGCAGCTGTATCTTCTGCTGTGTTTATATGTAGTTACAATAGTCCTGCATTAAACCCTCTATATATAGAAACATGGTGCCCTCATGGGTATGACTGGTTTGCTTGCCCTCATGGGTATGACTGGTTTGCTTGCCCTCATGGGTATGACGGATTGCTTGCCCTCATGGGCATGATGGATTTGCTTGCCATCATAGGTATGAATAAGACATTATACTAATTATATTTACTGCTATTTTAGCTCTAGAGGACCTGATGAAGAGAGATGAAGGTATTTCTAGAATGCCATGTAGACCCTACCATGCTTCACACCAACTCCTGGTGCATATTAAATTGTTCAAGGGGTGAATTGGAAGCTATTGTAACTGTCTATACGTGAACGACATACAATAGTTTCCTGTTGAGCCTTGTGGTGCATATTTACGGAATGTGATGCGAAATTTAGCAGAAACCTGTATTTATTTTTGGGGCTTTCAGAACAAATAATCTTCAGTTGTTTTGTATGTGCAGCATAATAATAGATTTAGTGTGTTTGAGTTTTCTATTTTCCATAATTTAGTTCTTTTTCGTATAGTAATTGCACTGTTCATTCGTTCGTTCATTGGTTGTTTGTCCGTCTATTAGTCTGTAGTCCGTCCAAAACAATCATGTTTCAGCCATAACTTCGAAAGTACTGAAGGGAATTTCATGAAACTTCACACAAATGTTAATGTCAAAAAGAAGGTGTGTCGCATGCATACGTTAACTCCATACTGCAAAGGTCAAGGTCACAGGGAGGTCAATTGTCAAATGAGTCAAATTCATGTCCAAGTCATAACTTTGAAAGTTCGGTAGGGAATTCATGAACCTTCACACAAATGTTAATCAAAGTCATGTCTCAGCCATAACTTTGAAATTGCTGAATCGATTTGATGAAACTTCACACAAGTATTAAATATCAAGGTGCAAAAATCAGGTCACACTTTGCATCAAAATTGTATTTGCCAAAACTCGAAAAATGGTTAAGGGAATTTCGTCAAACTACACAAGAATGTTTAGCAGGAACAGAAAATGTGTTCAAATAATTTATTCTACCTTCCCCTTACCACTGTGTTTTACCTACTAGCTGTAACCCATAGCACTTGAACAGTGTGGGAATTACTATAAGAAAACTGTTTCAGGGGCATTTGTCACTTAATGGTGACATGTCTTGTTATGGCTCCCCCACACAAAGTGTGGTAGGGGAGCCATATTGATTTTGTGCTTTCTGTCTGTTTCTCTGTATGTAGGTCTGTGTCACAAACGATGTCCGATCAATAACTAGAGAATGGTTGGACCTAGGGTCCTCAAACTTGGAAGGATGGTTGGTCATGACAAGTAGATGACCCCTATTGATTTTGGGGTCACTAGGTCAAAGGTCAAGGTTGCGGTGACATTGACTATCAAAACGATGTCCGATCAATAACTAGAGAATGGTTGGACCTAGGGTCCTCAAACTTGGAAGGATGGTTGGTCATGACAAGTAGATGACCCCTATTGATTTTGGGGTCACTAGATCAAAGGTCAAGGTTGCGGTGACATTGACTATCAAAACGATGTCCGATCAATAACTAGCGAATGGTTGAACCTAGGGTCCTCAAACTTGGAAGGATGGTTGGTCATGACAAGTAGATGACCCCTATTGATTTTGGGGTCACTAGATCAAAGGTCAAGGTTGCAGTGACATTGACTATCAAAACGATGTCAGATCAATAACTAGAGAAAGGTTGGACCTGGGGTCCTCAAACTTGGAAGAATGGTTGGTCATGACAAGAAGATGACCCCTATTGATTTTGGGGTCACTAGGTCAAAGGTCAAGGTTGCGGTGACATTGACTATCAAAACGATGTCCGATCAATAACTAGAGAATGGTTGGACCTAGGGTCCTCAAACTTGGAAGGATGGTTGGTCATGACAAGTAGATGACCCCTATTGATTTTGGGGTCACTAGATCAAAGGTCAAGGTTGCGGTGACATTGACTATCAAAACGAAGTCCGATCAATAACTAGAGAATGGTTGAACCTAGGGTCCTCAAACTTGGAAGGATGGTTGGTCATGACAAGTAGATGACCCCTATTGATTTTGGGGTCACTAGATCAAAGGTCAAGGTTGCAGTGACATTGACTATCAAAACGATGTCCGATCAATAACTAGAGAATGGTTGGACCTGGGGTCCTCAAACTTGGAAGAATGGTTGGTCATGACAAGAAGATGACCCCTATTGATTTTGGGGTCACTAGGTCAAAGGTCAAGGTTGTGGTGACATTGACTACCAGGTCAAAGGTCAAGGTTGCGGTGACATTGACTACCAAAACGATGTCCGATCAATAACTAGAGAATGGTTAGACCTAGGGTCCTCAAACTTGGAAGGATGGTTGGTCATGACAAGTAGATGACCCCTATTGATTTTGGGGTCACTAGATCAAAGGTCAAGGTTGCGGTGACATTGACTATCAAAACGATGTCCGATCAATAACTAGAGAATGGTTGAACCTAGGGTCCTCAAACTTGGAAGGATGGTTGGTCATGACAAGTAGATGACCCCTATTGATTTTGGGGTCACTAGGTCAAAGGTCAAGGTTGCAGTGACATTGACTATCAAAACGATGTCCGATCAATAACTAGAGAATGGTTGGACCTGGGGTCCTCAAACTTGGAAGGATGGTTGGTCATGACAAGAAGATGACCCCTATTGATTTTGGGGTCACTAGGTCAAAGGTCAAGGTTGTGGTGACATTGACTACCAAAACGATGTCCGATCAATAACTAGAGAATGGTTGGACCTAGAGTCCTCAAACTTGGAAGGATGGTTGGTCATGACAAGTAGATGACCCTCTATTGATTTTGGGGTCACTAGGTCAAAGGTCAAGGTTGCGGTGACATTGACTATCAAAACGATGTCCGATCAATAACTAGAGAATGGTTGGACCTAGGGTCCTCAAACTTGGAAGGATGGTTGGTCATGACAAGTAGATGACCCCTATTGATTTTGGGGTCACTAGGTCAAAGGTCAAGGTTGCGGTGACATTGACTATCAAAACGATGTCTGATCAATAACTAGAGAATGGTTGAACCTAGGGTCCTCAATCTTGGAAGGATGGTTGGTCATGACCAGTAGATGACCCCTATTGATTTTGGGGTCACTAGGTCAACAGTCAAGGTCGCGGTGACCTTGACTATCAAAACGATGTCCGATCAATAACTAGAGAATGGTTGGACCTAGGTCCTCAAACTTGGAAGGATGGTTGGTCATGACCCAGTAGATGACCCCTATTGATATTTTTTTGTTTAATTTTTAATTTATTTTAATTTTTGCATTAAAAGTTTTAGGGTCGGCCCCTTAAAAAAATAGAGTCGGTCGGGTTACCTGAACCACACAGATTTTTTATGTGGCCTTACTGATACAGATAGTAGATACAGTCACAGGGATACGATCTCAGATCAATAGAGAACGGTTGGACCTAGAGTTGTCAATTATGCCTGTTCGGGCGAGTGGGGGAGCCATACGTTTTTGTCCCATGGACAATAACAATTTCTAGTTTAACATTAATCTGTACATTAGGCAATAACATTTTTGCCTTTTCAGATATTATAAATATAACAATTTGTGTTTTACATACCTATATGTCTGCCAAATTTCAGTTAAATATTCTAAGTTCTGAATATGTTAACCTCTAAAAAGAATCTCCAACAATACAATGATATGATTATAATAAAATATGACAAAATATTTACTCTTTCAAGAGCTTGTATTTGTTATGCCATTATGCTATTACCTGTTTTTAGCATCTCAGTTGTAATAAACTATTATTCTGAATTCAGTCTTTCCTTTATCAGACAGAGTTGTCTCTCTGTTCTGGTTTTATCAGACCGAGTTGTCTCTCTGTTCTGAATTCAGTCTCTCATTTATCAGACAGAGTTGTCTCTTTCTATTCTAAATTCAGTCTTACCTTTATCAGGCTTTGTTGTCTCCCTCTTTGTTCTGAATTCAGTCTTACCTTTATTCGACAGCTTTGTCTCTCTGTTCTTAATTCAGTCTTTTCTTTATCAGACTGAGTTGTCTGTTCTGAATTCAGTCTTACCTTTATCATACGGAGTTGTCTCCCTTTTTGTTCTGAATTTAGTCTTACCTTTATCATACTGAGTTGTCTCTCTTTCTGTTCTGAATTAAGTCTTACGAGGGGCATTCAATATATTATATACTATATATACTAATGCGCTTTCGTAGAAACCGCCTTTTATTACCGCACTGAAAACTCATGCATTTGAAGGCGATTTCACTAACTACGTACATGCAAAATAGCGGATTAATCCGATAACAATTGACAGAGATATCCATTGAATTATGCGCTCTCATATATAGTGGCTATATTTCAATGCCATCATGAAAAGTGAAGAAAAAATTGAAATTAGGGCTTACATTAAAGCCAGGGTTGCTTTAAAAGTACCCGCAAAAGAGATTTATGCTGAACTGTGCCGTGTACATGGCAGTTCTGCCGTGACATCGAGAACGATTTTTCGTTGGGCTAAGACATTCAAAGGTGGTAAACTTAGCTTTAAAGAAAGTAACCATCCTGGCAGGCCTGTTGTTGCAGCAACAAAGGAGATAGCTAATAGCCTCAGAAGGCACAACTCATCACATTTTGACCAACTGTTTGAAATTGAAGAAGCTTTGTGCTAGATGGGTCCCTCATTTGCTGTCAACTGAACAAAAGGCCAAACGCTTAAAATGTGCTAAAAATCTTCTTAACAAATATGAAAATTGTCATCCTAGAAAAATTTCTGAGTTGCTCACTGGAGATGAAATGTGGGTGTACTATTTTGAGACCACGCGGAGGATAAACAATAAACAATGTTTGAGTAAAAATCAGGCAAGACCGGTTATTGCAAAATGCTTTGTATGCAATTTCCTTTAATTCCAGTGGCCCTGTGGTACAAATTCGATGCAAACAGGGAAAAACCATCACGGCCAAATTTTACAAGGACAAAGTTCTCAAAGCAGTCAAAAATAATTACAAGAAAAAACGCCCAAGTAAAGTTTTGAATGGCAATGCCTCAGCTCACAAAGCTAAAATCGTGCAGTCTTTCTTGGAGCAAGAAAAAGTGGTACAGCTTTAACACCCACCTTATTCTCCTGACCTTAGTCCCTGTGACTTTTTCCTGTTCCCTTTGCTGAAGAAAAATCTCTCTGGTAGACGCTATGCTTCCAGAAGTGCCCTTGGTGCCGGAATATTTCAGTGTCTCAACAGTATAGCAAGGGGAGACTACTTTGCTGTGTTTACGTCATGGATAGCGCGACTACCAGTGACAGAATATATTGAACCCCCCTCGTACCTTTATCCTACTGATTCCTCTCTTTCTATTCTAAATTCAGTCTTACCATTATCAGGCTGAGTTGTCTCTGTTTTGAATTCAGTCTTACCTTTATCAGACTGAGTTGTCTCTCTTTCTGTTCTGAACTGAGTCTTACCTTTATCATACTGAGTTGTCTCCCTTTCTGTTTTGAATTCTGGCTTCTGCCAAGTCATTGAGTACCTTCTTTGTGGCTATAAAATGTATAGGCTATAGTTTTTTAGCTCGACTGATCAGAGATCAGCAGAGCTTATGCCGTGATGTGGCGTCCGTCGTCCGTCTGTCCGTCTGTCTGTCCGTCCGTAAACTTTTTTTTGTAGCGACTACTCCTCTGAAACTACTGAATGGATTTTCATGAAACGTTACAGAAATGTTGCTCATGAAGTCTAGTTGATCCTAGCAAAAATTCATGTTGATGTGAAATCCAAGATGGCCACCAGATCTAAAAATAGGTTTTTAAAAAACAAGTTTGTAGCAACTACTTCATGAAATTGATATGGGACTTTTAAAATGATCAGCATGACATAATGTTGGTCCTTGTCGAAAATCGTTTTGATTCGACGTTAAACATGGCTGCCAGCGGCCATCTTTGTTTACATAGAGTTATATAATGAAAACTTGTAGCGACTACTCCTCTTGACGGATTTTCATGAAACTTCACAGGAAAGTTGCTCTTGATGTCTAATTGATCCTAGCAAAATTTCAGGTCGGCCGGAAATTCAAGATGGTCGCCATGGCTAAAAATAAATTTTCAAAATACAAGTTTGTAGCGACTACTTCTTGAAAACTATAAGTGATATTGATATGGGACTTTTTCTAAAATGATCAGCATGACATAATGTTGGTCCTTGTCAAAAATTGTTTTGATTCAACGTTAAACGTGGCTGCCAGTGGCCATCTTTGTTTACATAGACTTATATAGTAAAAACTTGTAGCGACTACTCCTTTGAAACTACTTGGCGGATTTTCATGAAACTTTACAGGAATGTTGCTCTTAATGTCTAATTGATCCTAGCAAAATTTCAGATCGGCCAGAAATTCAAGATGGCCACAACAGCTAAAAATAGATTTTTAAAAAAGAAGTTTGTAGCGATTACGTCTTGAAAACTATAAGTGATATTGATATGGGACTTTTTGTAAAATGATCAGCATGACATGATGGTTATCAGAGTCAAACATTATTTTGATTCCACGTTAAACATGGCTGCCAGTGGCCATCTTTGTTTACATAGAGTTATATGATGAAAACTTGTAGCGACGACTCCTCTGAAACTACTTGACGGATTTTCATGAAACTTCACAGGAACGTTGCTCTTGATGTCTAATTGATCCTAGCGAAATTTCAGGTCGGCTGGAAATTCAAGATGGCCGCCATGGCTAAAAATAATTTTTCAGAAAACAAGTCTGTAGCGACTACTTCCTGAAATCAAAATCAATCAGTAGAGCTTCAAGGTCATTGACCTCTTGTTTGTATTTATATATACATGAACATCTTTGTGTTTTAATTA
This sequence comes from Cyrtodaria siliqua, assembly GCA_037043455.1. Classification (NCBI taxonomy): domain Eukaryota; kingdom Metazoa; phylum Mollusca; class Bivalvia; order Adapedonta; family Hiatellidae; genus Cyrtodaria; species Cyrtodaria siliqua. Next base: position 138,809 of record JAWPHD010004578.1, on the reverse strand, counting down.
TATTGCCTATTAATGCTGCCTTGTTGGTTAGAGAATAGTTAATGGCGGGGATTTCTTTATTTACACTGTCCCGTTTTATTGGGTTGACAGTAGGGTAAGTGTGAGGTTTGGTGCACCCTAGAACATGGTTTAAACCCCCAACGGCCTTTTTTGCCACAGACAGTTCCAATGCGGTAATGTGAGGAAGCTATCCAGCTGGCTTGCGGAACGTCGGTGGTTCTACCCAGGTGCCCGCCCGTGCACGAAAATTGCCCGGAGAGGCACCTCGGGTCTTCCTCCACCAATGAAAGCTGGAAAGTCGCCATATGACCTTAGCTGTTGGTGCGACTATAAAATCCAATTCAATCAATCAATCCAATGCGGTAGCCCTATTGTCAACCATTTTGTGTTTGTGATGTCTTATTTGGCCATTTATTCATCTTTAAATTTGTTCTTTGTTTCTGTGTGTGTTTGTGGTTGACTGTCGTCCTTGAATGCTGCTTTTCCTGTTAGATTTTTGTATCTATATTTACCTTTATCAGACTGAGTTGTCTCTCTGTTTTGACTTCAGTCTTACCTTTATCAGACTGAGTTGTCTCTCTGTTATGAATTCAGTCTTAATCAGACTGAGTTGTGTGTCTGTTCTGAATTCAGTCTTACCTTTATCGGACTGAGTTATCTCTTTCTGTTCTGAATTCAGTATCATGATAAAACGGTTTGTAATACCTTATCGTGATAAAACAGTTGTGCATTACGCCTTATCATGATAAAACAGTTGTGTATTATCTTATGAAAATCAGTTGTGTACTTCCTCATCATTATGATATAGTTATGTATTACATTGTCATGATAAAACAGTTGTGTATTATTACCTTATCATGATAAAAACAGTTGTGTATTATTACCTTATCTTGATAAAACAGTTGTGCATTATTAAGTTATCATGATAAAACAGTTGTGCATTATTACATTATCATGATAAAACAGTTGTGTATTATTACCTTATCATGATAAAATCGTAGTGTATTATTACCTTATCATGATAAAACTGTTGTGAATTATTACTTTATCATGATTAAACTGTTGTGTATTATTACCTTATCAAGATAAAAATAGTTGTGTATTATTACCTTATCATGATAAAACAGTTGTGTACTTCCTTGTCATTATAATTTAGTTATGTGTTACCTTATCATGTTACAACTGTTGTGCATTATTACCTTATCATGATAAAACAGTTGTGTATTATTACCTTATCATGATAAAAACAGTTGTGTATTATTACCTTATCATGATAAAACAGTTGTGTATTATTACCTTATCATGATAAAACATTCGTGTATTATTACCTTACCATGATAAAACAGTTGTGCATTATTACGTTATCATGATAAAACAGTTGTTTACTTCCTTGTCATTATAATTTAGTTGTATGTTTATACCTATCATGATGTGTATGTTTTCTACAGATGGCGTACTACCATCAGTCAGTGGGACAGAAGGAAGATTTACCAGTGGTTAGTATCCTCTCATTCCTAGCATGATTGGTTGTAGGGAGATCACTTATAGCATGATTGGTTGTAGGGAGATCACTTATCTTCTGTCATTGTGTCGCCTGCATAGCATAGCAGACACATAGGGATCACTTTGTCTATCGTCCGTCCGTCGTCGTTCTTACGCAGGCTACATAATGAAGTTTTTTTTCAGTTTAGGTATGTCTTTTGGGGTAATTTTGGTTTATGGGGTTATCACTATTATACTTTTTCAAAATGCCACTTTGGGGTGGTTCTAGGAATATCAAAATAGGCCTACTATAATTTTGTACAATATGACCTATGTTCATGAAACTTCACACATATATTCATCTTACTACATAGAATAATGTTACCCATGACCAATAACTCTAACTTCCATTTCAGCAGAGTTCTGCCCTTTTTCATAAAACTTTAACCTGCAACTTAATCACGCTCCTAACTGGCCATAATTTAAGAAGTATTTGTCCTACATTCATGAGCCCTCACACACTTACTCATCCTATGACACAGAATATTGTTACCCATGACCAATAACTCTGACTTTCATTTCAGCGGAGTTATGCCCCCTTTCATAAAACTTTAACCTGCAACCTAACCAAGCTCTGCTCATAACTGGCCATAACTTGAAAATTATTTGACCTATGTTCATGAAACTTCACACACATATTCATCTTAACTGAAAGAATGTCGCTACACATGTCCAATTACTTTCATTTTGGCAGAATTATGTCCCCTTTTCATAAAACCTTAACCTGAAACCTAATCTAGCTCATAACTTGGCAAACTATTGAATTATGGCCATGCAACTTTATACAGTTTTTCTCTGTCAATTATCCAATGGAGATTTATGCCTCTTTTCTTAAAATTTAACATTTAAAAAAAAAATTCATGAAGGATTTCACCCCGTGTCTTCAAACTTAATAGTTAGATTGTACCTGATGAAATAAACACAGAGCAGGCGACAGAAGTGTTCCATGGAACACATTCTAGTTTTTTTCACTCATTAAATTGGTGAGCTGGCGAATGCCGGATTGCGAATTCAACATTTTAACTGAAAAATCCAAGTAAAAAGGGGGAATAATTCAGGTAAATACATGACAAAGAGTCATTGTTCCTGTTATATAACATTGTGTAATGAAGTTTCAAAGCTTTCCTACAATTCATTTTTGAGAAATGAGGAAAAACAATAACTTTAAACAAAACGCGCAGACGGACAGACAGACGTTAAGCACCAAACTATAAACCTGAATTTGCTACACAATCCAGCTGAAAAGGGATCAGATTACTGGTGTGCACAAGTTTATAAGTTATTCCTTTCGATATCTTATCATGAATATTATGTGTAAGCAAAGGTATTTGAAGTATTACCATGTGTTTAAATAACAAGTAAAATGTATCCACTTTGTTATCTCAGGGGATATGGCAATGCATGCTAGAGCTCTGTCGTCCGATAGTCAACCCTTGTTGATGAGCCATTGAACAACATTCAGGTCACTTCTGTTGTTTTTAAGTAATGTTTCCAGCCATTGAACAACGTTCAGTTCACTTCTGTTGTTTTTAGCTCTACTGGCCAAAAGGATGACAAGTTGTCCGTCCGTCGTCCATCCGTCGTCCTTCCGTCCGTTAACTTTTGCCTTGTGAAGCCTTCATTATTAATCGGATCTTTACGAAACTTTGCAAGTGTCTTGATATCAATGAAAGCTCGAACCAGCCAGATCGGATTAATTTCACCGGAGTTATGGCTCTTGTTTTGCTGAAAAATGCTATTTTCTGCCTTGTGAACGCTCTAGCACCTTCATTTATTAATTGATCTTTACCTAACTTGCACAGATTGTTAATATCAATGAAATCGCGGACACGTTCGAAAACCAGCTAAATTGGGTCATTAACACCAGAGTTATGGCTCTTGTTTTTTCTGAAAAATGCCATTTTATGCCTTGTGAACACTCTAGAACACTCTAGAACCTTCATTTATTCCTTGATCTTTACCTAACTTGCACAGATTGTTAATATCAATGAAATCGCGGACACGTTCGAAAACCAGCTTAATTGGGTCAGTAACACCAGAGTTATGGCTCTTGTTTTTGCTGAAAAATGTCATTTTCTGTCTTGTGAACACTCTTGCACCTTCATTTATTATTTGATCTATATTTTGTTTTCCCTTGTTGGATCAGTTTTACATAGAGTTATAGGGAAAAACTTCAAAAATCTTCTCTGAAATAAAAGAGATAAAGATTTAATATTTTTTATTTATTATCAGCTTTTGGATCCTCTACCAAGTTTGTTCAAATGGTGGGGTCAAATTTGGGCCCCGCCCCCGGGAGTAGCCAGTAGAGCGATACAGGCGCCAGTAGAGCGATACAGGCCGTCTTGGGCCTCTTGTAAAGTAATGTTTCCAGCCATTGTCTTAACTAAATCCAGGTGTTCTTGTCATATGATAATATATGTGTGCCGATTAAAAGTACAGGTTTATTCATGGGACCTTAAAATACCCAGGATTGAATATGTGTAAAATTAATTATGAGTTTGTAATTCTTAATTCGATGTTCCAGTTTTTGCTTTTGCCTGGCTGGTTAAAGCCGTTTACATTGTGTCTATAGAGTTTGGATTCTCAAGGTATGGAAGTGTTATAATTCTGCCTCCAGATGAGTGGGTTATGATATAGAGATACAGTTCATCAGCGTGTGTTGCAGCTATCCTTTTTAGGAAGTGAATGCATACGCTTGATTTCTGTGTATCTCGTCGTAGCTAGGCACCCTGCCGTAGTTCGTCCGAAGGTTGTCTGTCCTTGGTTGTTCACAAATATTTCTCCCTATATATACCTCATTGTCAGTAGGTTTAAAAATGGTGTGCATACATAAGTTACCTGTTGTTGGTGGGATAACTACTTTAAAATCAGTTGTTTAAATAACATGATCATCCTTCAAGCTCAATGATTGTATATTAAAATTAACAATTCTTTTCCAGTAAACTCAGCTGTGTACTTTCATACAATTAACCAAATTATATTTTTGATTATTTATGTTTTACAGTAGACTCTGCTTCTCACTTGCATCTGAAGGGTTCCCACACCCCTAACTCGGGCTCAGCCAGTCCCATGATCAGTCCCATGGGAAGCCCACAGCATAGCCCTTCGGGATCACCAAAGATGGGGCACAAAATGTTTGGTTTTTCCGACAAGCACTTCCACCAGGAGGCAAGCTACAAGAACGTCAACGTTCATGAGATTGTGGACCAGCTGGCCTCGTCTGAAAACCTGAACGAACAGGCGGACATTATACATTATCTGTATATGACAGAGTGAGTAATTATATAGTCATATTGTATACACTGTTATATAAACATTTGAGCAATGATGTACAGTCAGACATTTAACACTGTTTATAGAAAAACGTGTAATAATATAAAGTCATACATCACAGGGCAGGAAAATAAATTCTGAGTTACTCGTCCTACGTTAAATTCATCTGAATTTCTGCTTGTTCTGCATCAGTGAGCACTTGTCATGGCAAGTGGACGAGTGGAATTTCCGTGCCCTGCATTGCACATTGTACACTATATATAATTACATATATGCAAAGTTCCTGATTTCAAGCCTGATATCTAACATGGTTTATTAAAATACTCAATGTTGAATGGTTATTGGGGTGGTCCGAAAAAAGCTATATAAACCTCTGACATCATGTACGTCAACTGTTAAGACGTCATTTTAAATGCAGAAAACATGTTTAACTTAACCGTTGAGACGTCATTTTAAATGTTGGATGCAGAACAAAAACGCAATGAAATGCGTTATTTTAAGCGACGCTACGTCCCAATAACATTTAAATAGGATGAAGCTGTATGATCTTCTCAATTGATGTTGAGAGATAGGCATAAATTGTAAGTTGTGAGAATTTGTTTGTATTTTGTGCAATCTCTCGACAAAATGTGTTTCATGATACATAAAACTCCATGTTAGCTAAAAAATAAATATTTCCATCGGGTTTATTTTGTTCGAGATCTAAACCTGGTGTTTGGGACTTGAAACACATCAAAACAGGCATCTTGATATCGATGGCCTTCAAGTCCCGCCCACAAGGTTTTGATCTGGGACAATATTTTATTTCTTAAATTGTAATCTGGATGTGAATGCAGCTTTGATCCAGAAGTTTGTATCTGTTTTGGTGCCTTGTAACCCGTATGATGTTGCAGTGTTGTAGAAAACTCATATCAATTCAATACAATTGACTTCCAGGGGTCCCACCTTTGATACAGAAGTAGACGGTAAACACTGTACTGTGAAGGAACTTCTAGTCGAACTCTATGAAAAGGTGAGTACCAGTCTCAACACAGCAACATTTCCGTCTGCTGTGATGTAGTGATGATTTACAATGCTTTCACTGGTTGATTTATTTTTTGATTTTCAGGGTTTCCCAATTCAGATAACTGCACTATACTGAAATTCTAGAACATTTATAGAGTAATATACAACTACCTACTTCTCCTGAGGTCAGTGGATTAAAACTTTCTTCTGCGGAAATGACTGTTGATCCGAAACAGGGAACTATTGACCGAGACGAAGTTGAGCTGAGTAGTTTTCTGTTAAGGGTCAGTAGTCATTCCCGAGGTTAAGGGTCAGTAGTCATTCCCGAGGTTAAGGGTCAGTAGTCATTCCCGAGGAAGAATAGTTTCAATCCAGTGATCTACAGAGTATATAGTTCTTTGATTATTTTAAAAACAAAAGACTATTAGTAATTGTTTCAAATTACCACTTTTTATTTGTGAAGTAACTAATGTCTCCTGTCAACGTAAACTGGCGCAGTAGGTTTTCGGGTACTTTGAACACACTTTTTATCGCTTTTGAAGTCCTCTGCTCAACTAACAAATCCAGTTCTTTGTCGGTAGTTAAAATAAAACTATCCATTTCCGCGTTGATGGCATTATCGTTGGGAAATCAATCACAATCATTTGCGCTTTGCTTGTATGATAATCTGCTTTGCGTAAAGCACTTACATCACTGAACGAACTATTGACTCTATTAAAGACGCCCTGAAAACTGGTTTGAACTGGATAAGAGGTGAAAAGTTCATACTATGGACTTACACGTGACTGCATTTAAGCCAATACAAACTACGTATTTAAAATGGTATATAATAACATTTTCTGTGTGCTTTATTTACTGCTTAAATTACATGCATGTATTTGGCTTAACTATTTGTCCAAAAAAATACAATGGAGTCGATAGCTGACCAATAATTTATTGCAAACATATAAAAGGATGACCGATATATACATTGCCAAAAGTTAGGAAGATTTTCCAATAAATGTATTGCCAAGAGTGTCAGATTTGTCTTTGAATTTATGGCAAAACATGTAAAAGGATGACCAGTAAATGTATGGATAATAGTAAGAAAGATTCTCCAATAAATTTAAGGCCAAATTTATGAATATTGGCCAGTACATGTAATGCCAATGGTGTGTTAAATTAGCCAGTAGATTCATGGCCAAAACATTTTTTGAAAGATTGACCAATAAATTTATGGGCAAACATTTGAAATATTGCTCAATAAATTTTAGGCCATAAGTGTGAAAGATTGGCCAATAGATATATTGCCTAACGTGTGAAAAATTGATCAATAATTTCATGCCCAAAAGTGTAAAACAACAGTGAAAGATTGGCCAATAAATGCACAGGTAAAAGTTGTTAGTAATAAGACTGTTGGATATTGTAGGCGGGTCACTGGAAGCAGTGGTGGCTGGTGAGACATGCAGCAGGCATGCTGAAGAAGAGAGTAGAAGACCTCGCTCTGGTATGTAGTACTCTTTTATAGAGGGATGGGATTTCCTCTTCCCCCTTTTTGTGTCGCCTTTTCGAAGAAAAATGAGATACATAGGGATCACTTTGTCGTCCGTCCGTCCATCAGTCCGTCACAAAAACTTAACGTTGACTATAACTTTCTCATTTCTTGACTATAACTATCTTATTTCTTGATATTTCTTCATCAAACTTTCAATATATACTCATCATGACAACATCGACATGTCCATACTAAAATATAAAGTTCAGGGTAATTTTGAAGGTCATTATATGGGTTAAATACTCGTTTTCTTACCGAAAACTTAATGTTGGCTATAACTTTCTCATTTCTTGATATTTTTTCATCAAACTTTCAATATATAATCATGACAAGGTCGACATGACCATACTAACATATTAAGGTCAAGGTCACATTGAAGGTTGTTATATGGGTTAAATACTTTGTTTTTTTCTTCACGAAAACTTAATGTTGGTTTCAACTTTCTCATTTCTTGATATTTTTTCATCAAACATTCAATATATACTCATCATGACAACATCGACATGACCAAATATATTCAGGTCAAGGTCACACTGAAGGTCATTATACGGGTTAAATATTCATTTTTCCCTCACGAAAACTTAGTCAGGCTAGTTTGTCAAGGTCATTTATCAGGGTCCAAAAAAACTTGTTATACTGACAAAGCGCTGACGGGCGACACACGTGTTCTGCGGAACACCCATCTAGTTTTAAAAAAAAAGACATTTATTTTGTTTCTAAATCTTTACTAGACTTACAATACCTTATTTTTGCCTCGCCTTTTTCAAAATAAAAAAAATAGGTAATACTTTTCCAGTGAAGAAAACGGTAACAACATGAGCATTCAAGTTGTTCACCTAAGTCACTTTAAGGGACTGTATCCACCAGAAATGTCAAACTTTGATTATTATAGTGGTATCATCTCATTGTGACATAGCAGTTTGGATGTGACCTTGACCCCGTAGGAAAACAGCAGATAACTTAGTTCTCTTCACATTCAAGTTTTGCATTTAGGTCACTTTCTCCGGAACTTTATGCATGAATCCTGCATAAATACAAAATACACCCATATTATAAGTCTAGCTTGAAATGTCTAGTTATACTGGAATATATAGCATAGGAAGGCGCATCAATCTGTTGATATCTTACAATGGTAAAACACGATAACCATTAAATTGTAGTAGAGTCAGTAAGATTTCATTGTCTTGAATTATTGTCATAATTTAAGGATATTGGAATAATAATCAAACCATGTTTAGGAATGTGTTGTTCAATTGTAAAAAATAATTCCACATTGGAATTACAATTTAACTCTACAAACTTGATTATAATATACAACAATTCATTGTAAACAATGTTCTCCTTTTAAGAAAAAGTATTTTGAACCTTATTCATTTGTCACATTATTTAAAAAAAGTTATCTCAGCAATGGCCACTTAAACATAATTTTAGCCCTCTATTGAAAATCAGAAGGTAACGAAAGGTCTTTGATAATTGTTTAACCTTATGAAGCAAACAAAAGCGGCAGACTCCTGAAATTAGCCTAAAATTAAGTGGACCTGCTATACTTGATCTTGATCAGTATGTATGTTTGATAAATGGTAAATATGATTTGCAATTCAGGCAGCGACGGACTTGTTGGTAAGACAGAAGCAGCTGTCAGTGGGACTGCCTCCTGATAGAGAGAGAATTATCACAAGGTACCAAATACACATAGGAACACCCAGTGATTGGGATAGGCACGCGCCTTGCGTCATAGTCGCATAAAATTACAAATGGCCCATCAACACTGATCAATTGTGTGCCATACGGCACATCAGCATAATTTGTAATCAATCAATTACCCATTGTCGCTGGGAAGGGATTGTAATAATTGCTTTGATCCATCCCAGCGGAAACCCCACAGGGAGCATGCTGCATACTGTTACAATATCCCCTCGAGGGAAATTTGATACCACTCCATCTTTGTTGACAAATTAGACTGGAAAGGGAATACACACACCTTATCCAATGAGATTGCGTATAGCTAAACAACTGACCAATCGTAGCTTCCGTTACAGTCAGACTTATGCGTGTTAAATATGGTTGACACTTGATTGAAAACGTGATCGAAACTACAAGTTGAAGATAACTGACCCGAGGCAGTGTATTAGCCAGCCAACCGTGCAGCCGTCTTTTGCACGGCCGTTTTTGAAAAATCACGGCCAATATTTGGAGGAGTGGGTGGGATAAAATAAATAAATTTGTTAAACAACACTTTCAAACTCTTACTGTCTCAATATTGTTATGTTTTGTATAATTTTTAGAAGAAAGATGATCTAAAATGCACCTTTTTAACCTTTATCTGTGAAAATAAATTACCCCAGAGACACAAACTTGTTGTGAATTGGCGCATAACGCGTGTTAGCAAATTGTTTTGCACACCCTGTTTGCATATTTGCACACCCGGTTCTTGAATTTCTGCCTAATACACTGACCCGAGGTGATTATAAATGAAACCAACGAATAATAATTCGAGTTGCGTGTCCTTAACTGTTTGATAAGACAGACCTTTTGGCACTCAAAACAAATTAATGCATGAAAACAAAGTTCATAATTGATGATATTTCTTCTGAATTTTCGACGATATTTTCTGTCGGGAAATGTGCGGTGTCATAGTAGTTTGCGATATTCTACTTTAAAGCAACACAGAATGGGCTTGATGATCCCAAAGGACCAGTATATAATAACACTACTGATTTGTAATCTGGGCGACTTTTTACGGCCGCCACACAGCACTAAACAAACACTAGTGTGAATGTCAATACATACTGAAAAGGTGATCCCTTGGAAGCAACAAACACAAACAAGAGAGAAAAGTAGCAGACTTGGTTTTATAGGGTCATGTCATGTGTCTATGGCGTGCTATTCCAGTGTGGCATAACTATAAAGCTGAACATAGTGCTCACTGCTACCAGTAGACACCATTGTGGTACGACTGAAAGATTGTGAAAACCTGCTTTAAACCCCATGCATGCATACATACTCATTAATAATACTTCTCCTTACCTTGAACCATTGGGATTCATAATGATAAGCAGAATTGTTAAGTTCATTTCAGTCTTATAAATAACTTGTTCAAGATGGTTATAGCATCTCCGTGGCCGAGGGGTTAATGTGGTGTTGTAACCTTTTCCCTTCTCACCACTGCGGGTTTGAATTCCAGTGAGGAAGTTTCGATTCTTACAGACAGCAGGAGGGGCACAGTACTGGTTCTAACCAGGAAAAGTGGGTTGTCTGCCGCCACCATAAGAAATTGACCTTCATATATAACCTTACATCTGGTGTAAAACACCATACATACAAACAAACATACATCAAGATGATTATAAATATAACTGTTTTATTTGCAGCCCCTTACCCCCAGATGAGCTGGCAGCTATAATCTATGAATCCTGTGGAGAAGATCTCAGTACGGCCTCTCTTACACAGGTAATACGAGAGTTACAGAACAATGTCAAAATGCATGGGGAAGTATGGTCAAATAATGTAAAATATGGTCAAATTATGTCAAGTTTGATCCAGTATGGGAAATTATGGTCAATTATGGACACATGTGGTAAAGTATAGTCAAATATGGTCAAATATGGTGACGTAAGATCAAATATGGTCAAGTGTAGTCGAATATTATTAGTTAAGGAGATGCTGATTTTACAGATTTTGACAATAGATTTTCAGAAATGATCTTAAGGTTTTTCAGAGCTCAAGATCCCAATGTTGTATAAAGATATAGCAAAAATTCTAAACAATCTTCTCAAGAAAAGTTGTCAGATAAATGTGTACCTTCAGGATAAAGAAATTTCTACTGTAATCACGATTGTTAACTATTTGTATTGATGTATCAATGAAAACTTGTGCTGTTTCTATTACAGGAAATCCTTATATATCTAGCCATGTTTATCCGAACAGAACCAAAGTTGTTTAATGAGATGTTACGATTACGAGTCGGGCTTATTATTCAAGTGATGGCTACGGAATTGGCTCGCATTTTCAAATGTTCAGGTTGGTGGTATACACATTTTTTATTTAATTTTTTAAACCTCATTTATTTTACAGTACCAGAAGTTTTCACCACATGGCATTAAATGAATCCTGATAAAACAAGGAACTTAGAATTTCCAGGATAACAGGTTTTTCAAAGCTTTTTAACTAAAAAAACAGCTTTGTTTTTCAATGACCACGAAACTGAAGTCAATAATACTGAAAAGGTGATCCCTTGGAAGCAAAAAACGAACAAGAGAGTAAAGTAAGTTCAAGTTTGCAAAGGATAGGGATTTTTTAAATGTTATTGTTCATATCTGACAATTGCCAAATATAATACCTTTAAAAACTTTTTTTTTTAATAATTTATTGCCTTTATTCTTCTGTTGGATTATTTTTCTCGTCTTTAGCGCATCCTTGGCCGGGATAGTAAAGACACTACATCTAAAACTTCCTTGCCTCTCACAGCTGCAGGTTGAATCCCTCTGGGAGATCTACTTGTCAAATGAGAAAGTGTCGATTATAACAGATGGTGGGGGGTATACACTTCTGGTTCTACACAGGAAAAATAGGGTGGACTGGCTCTACCACAAAAAAAACTCAACTGTCACATATAGCCTAACATGTGCTTAAAATGACGTAAAACACCATTCAAATGAACAAACAAAATTGTCTCATGTTTATTTTCAGGAGATGATGCTTCTGACCATCTGTTAAACCTGAGTCCGTATGAACTGAAAACCATGTTACATCACATCTTGAGCGGCAAGGAGTTCATGATTACTACAGGTCAGTGTCTGTAATCATTCATAGGGTTGTGTCATCTGCATATAGCTCCTCAGAATCTTTATAAGTTTATACGTGTCACTTTCGATGGCATGAATAACAGAGTTACTGCGGTCTGTGATGTGGGAGAAATCTGGGAAAAACTCTGACAAACCAATATGTCAGAGTGGGCAACCAGTGTACCTTATCCTGAAATGCATCCGATTTGAGAATTGATCCTTCATTGCTGAGAAGAGTATCTCTGGGGTTTGGGTAATGATATTATTGGGGTGCAATCATTTTTGTATGGCAAAATCTAGAATGCCCTAAGTCTAGTACAGTAACTTCAGATAGTTGAAAGTGGTTGATTAATTGGAAGAAGAAGATGTTTAGATCTCTTATTTCTATATATATTTGTGATGGGATTCTAAACCCAGTGGAGAATTGCACGAGACAATGCAAATGAGTAACCAGTCTGATCCATCCAGTATGGCTGAAAAATGCTTTTTGTCTGCATATAAAAAAACTAGCATGTTTATTTGATAACTTTGTGCCAGTTGTATGTTGAGAATGCTCTTTGTAATAAACATACTTGAGTTGGTTGTTTAACATTCACACATTCTAAAACAATTTATCTTTATTACTGGGTATGTTACCAGAATAATGGCCTCCTTTTCTCAATATTATTGCAGTTGTATTTGTGTGGAACTTTTCATTTATATTGGTTGCCATGTAATTGATTACTTGAGTATTAACTTGATAATATTAAGAAAAGTTTGTAAAAGCTTTTAATTGAAAAGATAAGAATGAAAATTGACAACCTTCATTGTTGGTGTTTACATATCAACTTTCCCCCCCGGCTCTGAGGGACATTAAGGGAGTACATCAGGATTGGTATTTTTATAGAATTGGTCAAATACATTATTTATGTATTAAATCGATAAAAATAAACTAAACGAGCCATAAACTATAGACACAAGGTAGTTATTTCCTAACTGTGGTTACTCGCCAGAGCTAGCTATTTTAAAATTGTTTGAGTGTCATGTGTATATATCGACGAGGTGTTCCTCGTGACAGCTATCTATAACATGGGGATTTCTCTATGGCCTGTTAAAACGTGTCATAATTTATAATTATTAATTATTGCGCTGTATTATAGGAAACTCTTAATGTTCCTTCTATATCTTTGAAACACTTTATGTTTGAAATTGTTCATTTCGTAGCTTTTTATTTTTTAAACAAATGTATCGCCGAAGTCAGATGTACCCCATTTAAACCACTGACATACTCTCACTCAGGTTACAACGATTTACTGAAAACATGCTTCATGGTAGTATTCTCAAATGGTTCAGTTAAACAAACAACTAAAATATGATTGACCTGTGCGTGATTTGTGTATTTGACTTGTGTTCGATAGGTAGCAGGGTCTGTTCGATAGATAACAGGGTTACATTTCCAAACAGGGTAAGCTTCATTGAGACTGGTAAATCATGAGTGTTGTTGATACTTGTGTAATAATTAACATCGGTGACATGCTTACTTATAGTCCGTTGGCAACATCGTGTAGTTATTCAGTAAGATTATCCGTTGGGGACAGTGTTAATATGTTACTGCCTAGATGACTCACTCTCTGGAGACAACTTCAAATTTTTTATTTTCCTGAAAAATAATCTGGAAGAATTAGTATAAAAATGAAATTGATTAAATTGTTTAACAATAAGGGCAGCTTGCTTTCTGTTAGATACATATAGATTAAGGGTTGAGGTTTGCTTGAGAACAATCCCTCAGGAGCCCAAAGTGGTAATATGTGTCGGTACGTACCAGTGTTAGAAATGATGGCAAGTAATCTATCACATTGTTATGCTGCTTCTTAAAGGGACTGGACAGAATGAATTGGGTTTTATAGTCGCACCAACAGCTACTGGTGGGGGAAGACCCCAGGTGCCCCTTTGGACAAATTTTGTGCATGGGCGGGCACCTGATGTTCCGCAAGCCAGTTTGATAGCTTTCTCACATAAAGATTCCTGGTCCTATGTGGGCTTGAATCCACAGCGGTGGGGGGCAATAAAGGGACTGGAGGCAGTGTGGAAGAATAATTAGTGCTAATACCAGAGAAAACCCTCATAATGTGCTTCAGTTTCATGTGCACATGCATTAATATTAATTCATTTCTATTTAATTCATATGGGGTTCATATTGCTAGAAGTTTTACAAATTATTGAATAAACGTGTAGTTAGATTACAAAACAAGAATTTATCTTAAAGCATCCTATGAATTAATATGCAGGGTGTCATTAACTGTAGAAGTAAGCAGCCCACACAGCGGAGTAGCTGGGTATTTTGATACTTGTATAAAATACTAGTAAAAGTATCCATAGTAGCCGGTAGACCTGTCAAAGTAGCAGGGGGAAATCTCCACCTTAGTAACCATTTTTACTTGTATTGGACTGACATCCAGTATTTCTTTCGGATGGCCTCCAGTCCATTTAAACACATGAATAGTTGATATGTGCCTGTAGCTGAGACAGGATTCTGGCATTTTGGCATGATACGAAGAAAATCCATGGAAATAAAAACAAGTGAATTTGCAGATATAAACCTGCATTGTTGCAGTTTGAATTCATATATAAACATTGCATTGTTGCAGTTTGAATGCATACATATAAACATGCATTGTTGCAGTTTGAATGCATACATATAAACATGCATTGTTGCAGTTTGAATGCATACATATAAACATGCATTGTTGCAGTTTGAATGCATACATATAAACATGCATTGTTGCAGTTTGAATGCATACATATAAACACGCATTGTTGCAGTTTGAATGCATATATATATATATATATATATATATATATATAAACACGCATTGTTGCAGTTTGAATGCATATTTTTGCTCTTTACATGATTTTGTGTGTGTGTGTACTAAATGAATTAACGACATCAGTTAATGTTAATATGTATGAGTCATATAATGGTTTGGTTTTGCTTTGTGTGATAATAATAATTTACTGACAATTTTCTAGCGACGACAGAATTTGAAGACGAGTACAAAATATGTGTGGTTGCTAAGCACGAGAAGCGAGAATCGTCTGCTCTTGAGGCGCGGCTAAGTAGGAGAGGAAGTGTGTCAAACAAGGTCCTTATAACACTACACACTCTGTGATATTGTTAAAGGTGTTTCTTGAGAAGCGCAGAAAATGGTTCAAAATGTATTTTTAACATATTTATAAAAACAAATTATCATTGAAAATGAAACAAGTGCATTTAAATTTTAATTTAAAGAATCTCTGAAAAAAGCCAACTTTAAATTCCAATAAAAGAAAAGTTCATTTAACCAAATAGTTTGCCATGTCGGAGCTGGTGCTTCAGGCAGGTACAAACAAACAGATATCCAATAGTAAGAGTGAAAAGACCAAATATACTCCAACCCCACCCCGTCGTTACAGGTTGCTCCACACCTGGGTAATTGATGGATTTTTGGGTTTTCTTTGCCACCTATCTTAAATCTAGTGCTGACCATCCTTTATTAAGCAACAATTTAACTTTTTTTTATTTTTAACATTTTATTTCTTTTCAATACAATAATGTACAAAAGCTATAATTATGAAGTTATATTCAACAATAAATTACAATATAATGTATTGAAAAGAAAACGTTTAGTTTTAATAGAAATATATAGGGAGAAAAAGGTAGATGATAGAAAGATAGTAAAAAAGAAGAGTATAGTATGAGTATAGTTAGAGGTATATCTATGGAAAGTGATCGTTACTAATTAACCTTCTATCTCTATTTCATTTTTCAAATGTCAACAAAGTTCCATTTGGCATTGTGTTGTTCAAGTTTGTTCTTAGAAAATGCAATAATTTCCTCAATATCTTTCCTATAATGCAAATATCTCATAAAGCAATCGATATCAGGGATGGTTTTATAATACTTGTTTCTGTATAAAAAGTATTTTGAAATAATAATAATAAAGTTCAAAATACTAGCGTTTCTGTTGTTTTTACATATTAAACCAAATGATACAGTCTTTAAATCAAAAGTAATTTGAAACCCTTTGCTTTGTAGAATTTGTTGTAATTGTGACCAAAATATCTGGCTTATATGACATTCCCAAAAGAGATGTGTAATCGTTTCCACATGCATGTTGCAAAAGTCACAAAGACTTGAATTCACTAGCTTGCATTTGTGTAGTAGTTTATTGGAAGGTAAAATTCGAGTAAGATATTTATACTGAAATGCTCTTAATTTCGTATCTATAGTACATCGAAAAGGTATTAAATAAATTTGTTTCCACTCTAAATTTTCAAATATTTCTTCCCATTTACTCTGAGGTTTTTTAATTCTTTTTTGACATTTGTTTTCTATTAGTAATTTATATATTAATCCATTAACCTTATTTCCTTCAAGAACTTTGTTTATTAAAGATTGATGCATGTTTTCCATGTTGTTTATTGCTTCTGTCTTGAGTTTTTCTTTCCAGTCAGGTGGTATACTTGTAATAAGTGAATGGTATTTTAAAAAATCTACTTCGCTAATATCATAAATTTGTTTGAATTCAGGAAATGTGAAAAATCTTTTATTTGTATAATCGTATAACTGTTCAATATATTTTATCCCTCGATTTTCCCATGTTTTTAAATATGTTGGTTTGCCATTGATTTTAATTGCTGAATTGTTCCATATTATCTCTTTGGAAATGTTGTCTGTAGTCTGCCTAAAATTCACATATGCCCAACTTTCTATTATTTCTGTAAGAAACGTTCCCCTTATTTTTAAACGTTTTACATCTGTAGTATTTAAATTACCTTCAAAAAGCAGTTTTCCACCTAATTTATTTATTTCATTTACATATAGTTCTTTCCAATGTCCATTATTACTATCATCTAAAATTCTCTTAATCCAACTGCATTTTAAAGAATTAAGATAAAACTCTATATTAATCATTTTAAGCCCTCCATTTTCATAATCTTGTATAATGGTTTCTCTATTTATCTTATCTGGTTTATCGTCCCAAAGAAAACTGAAAGTAGCTTGAGTTATTTTTTTCATGATATCTTTTTGTGGGTTTTCAAGAACTGATAGTGGATATATGAGTTTAGGTAGAGCAAACGTTTTTATGACTGTGATTTTTCCCAATAGTGATAAATTGTACTTTCGCCAACTATTAAGACACGTATAAAAATCTTTTATTTTTGGGTCTAGGTTATATTCATGCATTTTCCCTTTATTATTTGTAAAAACCATCCCTAAAGTAGATGCTTTGTCTGATGTCCATGTGAACTTTTTACTCTTACAAAATTCGATATTACTTTTAGCTAAAGACCCTGCGCGTAGAACAGTTGACTTTTTTGTATTAAGTTTTAAACCTGAAATTCCTCGAAAGTCTTCTATAACGTTAATTAAATTTTCAAAAGATCTACGTGACCCGTCTGTGATAAAAGTAGCGTCATCAGCAAATAATGTCTGTTTAAGTTCTTGGTTTGTAATTCTTATACCATTAATAGTTTCATCTTGGGCGACTGCAATAGACAATATTTCAATAGCTATAATAAATAAAATTGGAGATAATGGGCATCCTTGTCTTACCCCCTGTTGCCCTGTTGTACTGTAAATCCTTCTGACATGTGACCATTATTTGAAACACAACTTTGTATATTATTATAGAATAATCTTATCCAGCCTACTAGCGATTCTCCGAAGTTAAAATACTCTAAGCACTTAAAAATAAAATCATAATTTAAACTATCGAATGCTTTTTCAAAATCTGCAAAAAATAAAATGCCTGCATTATCATTATCGTTTAAAAATTCTAGTACATCAAAAAGCATTCTAATATTTTCTCCGATATACCTTCCTTGTATGAACCCTGTTTGAGCTGAACTTATAATAGACGGAATAACATTTTTAATACGATTTGCTATTGACTTTGTTGCAATTTTATAATCTATATTTAGTAACGTTATCGGTCGCCAATTTTCTAACTTGGTTAATTCTTTATCCTTTTTCGGTAGCAATGTAATAATTCCTTGTCTTTGTAATGTAGTTAAACTTCCTGTGTCGTACGAGTGATTTATTGACTTTATGAAAAATGGTTTAATGTCGTTCCAAAATATTTTATAGAATTCGGTTGTAATTCCATCAGATCCTGGACTTTTGTTATTTTTCATTGCCTTAAGAGCTTGAGCACACTCATATTCGGTTAGTTTTCCTTCACAAATATGTTTCTGTTCTTCGTTAAGTTTTTCTACATTTGCATTTGGAAAAAATTTTCGCATCGATTCTATAGTTTCAATTCGTTTATATAACTTTTCGTAATAATCCTTGGTTTCTGTCAAAATATCCTTATAATCTGTTACTTCTGCATCATCTTTAATAAGTCTTGTAATTGTTTTCCTTTCTGCGTTTCCTTTTTCTAAATTTGAGAAATATTTCGTATTTTTTTCTGCCCCTTCTATGTATTGCGCCTTAGACCTTAAAATAATTCCATCTGTATGTTTTTCTATTATTTTCTTCAATTTTTGTTTTTCTACATTTAAAAGTTCTAATAATTCATTATTATTTATATCGTCTGCTAGCTTTTTTTCTATTTTATCGATTTCCGCTGTAACATTTTTCTCTTCTTTTAAATCTTTCTTCTTTTTAGTTGAACAATATTTTATAGTTTCGTTTCTAATCGATCCTTTCATTATTTCCCATAACGTGTTTGGGTTGCAGTCTTTATTTATTTCCGTTATTTCTTTAATGCCTTCCCGTATATTTTTTTGATAATCCTTATTGAGAAGAACGCTGTTATTAAGTTTAAAATATCCAGGTCCCCTTGGGTGTTTTGACAAATTTATATTAAAATATACAACAGAGTGATCTGAGCGTAGTCCAGCGGAGATTTTACATTTCGAAACGTCATTGACAATATTTGTAGATATCAAAAAATAGTCAAGCCTACAAAATATAGGAGGCTTGTGGTTTGAATGCCAAGTATAGTGAGTGCTATCGTCGTTTAATATTCGCCATATATCATTCACGTCATAGTATGAAATAATATTATTAACTTTATCTCTAGTTTTTCGATTTCCCTCTTGATTACCGTTTTTTTTATCCTTTTCGATATCAATGACGGTATTAAAATCCCCCCCAACTATAAGCGTTTCCCCTTCATGTTCACTTATAAAACTCTCAATTTTTTCAAAGAATGTAACGTCATCACTATTTGGACCATACACATTTAAAAGTAAAACCTCCCTATTTTCAACATAAATTTTTAATGCATGAAGTCTGCCTTCAGCAATTACCTGATGTTCTATAACTTTATATGAAAAATTAGAATTAAGAAGGATGCCCACACTTTTGCTATTTGTGCTATTGCCACTAAAATATGCGTCATGACCCCATTCGTTTTTCCATTTGTCGTAATGGTTCGGTGAACAATGTAATTCTTGTAAAAAACATATAGAGTTATTATTTTTCTTAAGCCATTCGAAAATTTGTCTTCGTTTCTTGGTTTCACCAAGACCTTTAACATTAAAGGTACATATTATGATATTCATTTAAGATTAATAAAATTGAAGATATCTGTATGCTTCGAGAAAAAGAAACATAGTGTAAGGTATACATTGCGTCCGAACACCCTCCATAGAAAGCCTTTAGTGAGACGAGTACATAAGAGAAGAAGGAGATAGAATATGGGTTATGCATGAGTGACGTCAAAACAAGAATATGTCCAATTAACAAAAATATGAACATATTGATATGAACAAATCCCGTATAAAAGAATAAAAGGATATGGACTTTTGCCTTTTTCTTAAATATCTCAACATATTTACACTATACATATATTCAAGTCTAAACTCTATATACCCGCAATGCAACAATTTAACTTAATTACACCAAAGTTAAAAGAAATATGAATCTGTACCAGTGTTGCAATTTACTATTTTATTTAAATTCTAAATTTTGTGTAGTATGAAGACTTACAGTTCTTTCGTTGTTTGAGGGGTCTGTGTGCATGTAGTTTTTCGTATGTTTGGTTTTATTTGGCAGCGAGCTTGGTCTTAGTCCCATCTAGATTACTTTGGATTATCTTGGTTTCGTTTTGCGTATTTTTCTGCATGATCTTGTATAGCATGTGATTCATTTTTGTTCATTGTCAATCAGAAAAACTTGCCTTGTATGAATCGTACTCATTCATAGACGATCAGAAAGCATGTGATCTCACCTTATAAGATAAATACTCGTGCAAAGTATTATTATTTCTTCTGCCCTACAATGATGCATGGTTCTTATGATCTATTTCTACTGCTCTACAATTATGCATGGTTATAACAATCTATACTGCTCTACAAGGATGATGCATGATTCTTACAGTCTATTTCTACTGCTCTACATGATGCATGGTTCTTAGGATATATTTCTTCTGCGCTATAACGATGCATGGTTATTACCATTTATTTCTACTGCTCTAAAGTGATACATGGTCTTAAAATCTGTTTTTACTGTGGTGATGCAAGGCTCTTATGATATGTTTCTAATGTAATGATGCACGGATCTATTTCTACTGGGATGATACACAGTTCTTGCCATCCATTTCTACTGCTCTACAATGATGCATGGTTTTTATGGTCTATTTCTACTGCTTTTAAATGATGCACGGTTCTATTTGTTTGTTCGTATGGTGTTTTACACATGTAAGGTTATATATGAAGGTGGATATTTTGTGGTTGAGGCGGACCACTCACTTTTCCTGGGTAGAACCATTACTGTACTCCTCCCGCCATCCGTAAGAATTGACACTTACAGGTTATGATCTATTTCTATTGCTCTACAACGATGCATGGTTCTTCTGATCTGTACTGGTGCTCTACAATGATGCATGGTTCATATGGTCTGTTTCTACTGCTCTACAGTGATGCATGGTTCATATGATCTGTTTCTGCTGCTTAACAATGATGCATGGTTATGACAATCTATTTATACTTCTCTCTACAGTGATGCATGGTTCTTATGATCTATTTCTACAATCTATTTCTACT
Source organism: Cyrtodaria siliqua (assembly GCA_037043455.1). Classification (NCBI taxonomy): domain Eukaryota; kingdom Metazoa; phylum Mollusca; class Bivalvia; order Adapedonta; family Hiatellidae; genus Cyrtodaria; species Cyrtodaria siliqua. The sequence goes on along the minus strand of JAWPHD010004578.1, from coordinate 117,656 downwards.
GCTCTACAATGATGCATTGTTATAACGACCTATTTCTACTGCTCTACAATGATGCATGGTTCTTGCCATCTGCTTCTACTGCTCTACAGTGATGCATGGTTATAAGAATCTATTTCTACTGCCCTACAATGATGCATTGTTATAACGACCTATTTCTACTGCTCTACAATGATGCATGGTTCTTGCCATCTGTTTCTACTGCTCTACAATGATGCATGGTTATAAGAATCTATTTCTACTGCTCTACAATGATGCATGGTTCTTGCCATCTGTTTCTACTGCTCTACAATGAGCCATGGTTATAAGAATCTATTTCTACTGCTCTACAATGATGCATGGTTCTTGTCATCTGTTTCTACTGCTCTACAATGATGCATGGTTCTTGCCATCTGTTTCTACTGCTCTACAATGATACATGGTTCTTGCCATCTGTTTCTACTGCTCTACAATGATGCATGGTTCTTGCCAACTGTTTCTACTGCTCTACAATGATGCATGGTTCTTGCCATCTGTTTATACTGCTCTACAATGATGCAGGGTTATAAGAATCTGTTTCTACTGCTCTACAATGATGCATGGTTCTTGCCATCTGTTTCTACTGCTCTACAATGATGCATGGTTATAAAAATATGTTTCTACTGCTCTACAATGATGCATGGTTCTTGCCATCTGTTTCTACTGCTCTACAATGATGCATGGTTCTTGCCATCTGTTTCTACTGCTCTACAATGATGCATGGTTCTTGCCATCTGTTTCTACTGCTCTACAATGATGCATGGTTCTTGCCATCTGTTTCTACTGCTCTACAATGATGCATGGTTATAAGAATCTGTTTCTACTGCTCTACAATGATGCATGGTTAAAAGAATCTGTTTCTACTGCTCTACAATGATGCATGGTTCTTGCCATCTGTTTCTACTGCTCTACAATGACGCATGGTTCTTGCCATCTATTTCTACTGCTCTACAATGATGCATGGTTCTTGCCATCTGTTTCTACTGCTCTACAATGATGCATGGTTATACGAATCTGTTTCTACTGCTCTACAATGATGCATGGTTCTTGCCATCTGTTTCTACTGCTCTACAATGATGCATGGTTATAAGAATCTGTTTCTACTGCTCTACAATGATGCATGGTTCTTGCCATCTGTTTCTACTGCTCTACAATGATGCATGGTTATAAGAATCTGTTTCTACTGCTCTACAATGATGCATGGTTCTTGCCATCTGTTTCTACTGCTCTACAATGATGCATGGTTATAAGAATCTATTTCTACTGCTCTACAATGATGCATGGTTCTTGCCATCTGTTTCTATTTTATTCAATCTGAGACTTTTCTTCTTTATAAGTTGGAGGCCAGGGAGAGCTAGGTGCGATTATTCTGTCTGCAGAAAGTAGAAAGAACACACTAAGTAGAGGAGTAAGTAGAGTGTGTAGGTTTTCACTTGCTTGTTTATTATTAGTGATTAGTAATGTTGGTCTCACCTTAATTCCATTAAGCGATGGGAAAGCTTATATTAGCAGGATTTTATAACGGATATTTCGAAAATAAAACATGTTTAAAGCATTTTTACTGGAAAAAAAAAGTGATAACCTGTTTAAAATTAGCTATTAAATGTTTTAATTTTACAATATGCAAACTTTTAAGCTGAAATTAATGTTTTATTTCATACGCCAGCCAACCTGTTTTCACCTCTTGGAGAAGGGGTTGGATGGGGTATAAAAGTTAATACTCGGACCACGTAATGTTTGTTTACTTGGTTTGTCATTATTTATAAGTTGATCAAGTTTTAGACCGACAAACCCTTTTCGATCCTCTGGCTCATCCTGTCAATTATCCGGAAACAAAGTGGAAAGACGTCAAAACTGCCTGTCCCCACAAACAAATATCTGCTACATATGCCAAAACCTATTTATAATCAGGTTTATCAGACTGGGGTCATACAAGGCCAGCATTTGAGGTCCAAGGTTGTACTATGTATACAGTATATATGTAGCAAATGTTTAAATCTGTATTGGTTCATATTTACACAGAAAAAAGGACTATACAGATCATTTTTATTCTTATAAAAAACAAAATAAACGTGGATTTTACAGAAAGTTATGGGCCTCAAGTGATATTTTTAATTTATATTGGAACTGAAGTTGTGATTGGAATTTAGAGTTGGCTTGTCAGTTGATTAATTTTGCAAAAAGAATTATGGAAATAATACATCAGGATTATTTGTTTGTTTCTGCATTTTACAAAAAAAAAGGATATTTTGGAATTAAATTGTTTTCTTTCTGTATTTAATGAAAAATTAACATTATGTTAATTGTTATGTCCTCGCCATTCGAAGAATGGTGAAGGGCATATAGTGTTACCCCTGTCTGTCTGTGCATGCGTGCGTCTGTGCAAAACGATGTCTGCAGTCTAACTTAGCTAATTGTTATTAGATCTTTTGCAAATTGGATAACAATTAAGTTAGAGTGCGGACACCATTAATTTCGCGATTTTTACTATTCCAAAGGCTGTGACCCTGGAACTACTAGGGCGATAGGGCCCATTATTGAAATTGGCCAAGACATTGAGCCGACATACAATTTGACCAAGTTTGGAGAAGATTGAATAACAATTACCCAAGTTAGAATGTGGACACCATTAATTTCGTAATTTTTTACTATTCCAAGGGCCATAACTCTGGAATTACTGGGGCAATGGGGCCGATTATCAAACTTGGCCGAGATATTGTGCCCATATACTATTTGACCAAATTTTCTTCAAACTTGGTGAAATTGTATCTTGGCCAAGTTCGATGTTTGGCCTGATTGCCCCAACACTTCCAGAGTTATGCCCTTGGAATGGTAAAAAATCACAAAATAAATGTTGTCCGCACTCTTACTTCGGTAATTGTTATCCAATCTTATCCAAACTTGGGCAGCTTGTATAATGGGCACGTCTCACCCATTCGCCACAGTACTTTCAGAGTTATGCCCCTTGGAATGGAAAAAATTCAAATAAAAATGTTATAGCGGGGTTATCCGTGTCCCATAGACACATTACTAGTTTTAAATATCTGTAAATGAAAAAATTCAAAATTATTGATAAAATATTGATAAAATATTGATTCAATTTGTAACTTTCACATGCAGAAGCTCCCTGGCATCTCAGTTACTACTCTGGAAGCTTCCACCCCGAAGGCACTGGAGTACGACGAGGAGTCTGAGGATAGGCAGGGTCAGTGGCTCCGACGACGACGGCTGGATGGTGCCCTAAACAGGGTCCCAGTAGGCTTCTATACACAAGTGTGGCAAGTACTAGAAAAGGTATATAAATATAATGTCTGCCGGTTTGGCTTTAATTTACACAACTCTGATGCTGTTCAAAGGAAACGTGATTATTGGCAAGTTTTTGAAAGCAGAAATGTTGACAATTTTAAAAAAGGACAGCCTAACCATGTTTCAATAAGGGGATTGTTGTAAATTCTATTTTTTTCCATTCCAATCACGTTGTGTATTGTATTGTAATATAAACGTTGGAAATATTTTGAAATAAGAATTCTTGCATACAGGATGAAGTGATCCGTGTTTTACGTGGGTGCTGGAAAGCCTGATCTTACACATGGGGAAAATAAAAGTCATGCGCTGATATAAACAATGACAGTTGCATGACAACATTGTTTAAATGAAAACGCAAAACGTTAGTAGTTGACGCCATCAATGCGCAAAAAATAAATGGTATGAAAGAAAAGGAATCATTTATGGGTATCTGGTTTAGATGCCGAGGTTCCAATAAAAACAATTATACCTCGTGTTGGAATTCCCCGGATACGGATACCAGGATTCTTATAATGTTTAAACCGAACATTATTTTATCGTCAGTCATCATGATGCCATATTTCCTCTAATAGTAGCGCTTCCCCTAATAGTAGCGCCTCCCCTAATAGTAATAGTAGCGCCTCCCCTAATAGAAGCGCCTCCCCTAATAGAAGCGCCTCCCCTAATAGTAGCGCTTCCCCTAATAATAGTGCCTCCCATAATAGTAGCGCCTCCCCTAATAATAGAAGCACCTCCCTTAATAGTAGCACCTTCCCTTATAGTAGCACCTCCCCTAATAGAAGTGCCTCCCCTTATAGTAGTGCCTCACCTAATAGTAGCACCTCCCCTAATACTAGTGCCTCTCCTAATAGAAGTGCCTCCCCTAATAGAAGTGCCTCCCCTAATAGTAGCACCCCCCTTATAGTAGCATCTCCCTTAATAGTAGCGCCTCCCCTAATAGTAGCACCTCCCCTTATAGTAGCGCCACCCCTAATAGAAGAGCCTACCCTAATAATAGAAGAGCTTCCCGTAATAATAGTGCCTCCCTAATAGTAGCAAGTCCCCTTATAGTAGTGCCTCCCCAAATAGAAGCACTCCCCTAATAGAAGCGCCTCCCCTTATAGTAGTGCCTCCCCTAATAGTAGCGCCTCCCCTAATACTAGCGCCTCTCCTAATAGAAGTGTCTTCTGTAATAGTAGCGCCTCAACAAATAGAAGTGCCTCCCCCTGATAGTAGCGCCTCCCCTAATAGTAGCACCCCCCTTATAGTAGCATCTCCCTTAATAGTAGCGCCTCCCATAATAGTAGCACCTCCCCTTATAGTAGCGCCACCCCTAATAGAAGAGCCTACCCTAATAATAGAAGCGCCTCCCCTAATAATAGTGCCTCCCTAGTAGTAGCACCTCCCCTTATAGTAGTGCCTCCCCAAATAGAAGAACATCCCCTAATAGAAGCGCCTCCCCTTATAGTAGCGCCTCCCCTAATAGTGGCACCTCCCCATATAGTAGCACCTCCTCTTATAGTAGCACCTCCCCTTATAGTAGCGCCTCCCCTAATAGAAGCGCCTCTCCTAATAATAGTGCCTCCCTAATAGTAGCGCCTCCCTTTATAGTAGCGCCTCTCCTAATAGAATTGCCTCCCGTAATAGTAGTGCCTCCCCTAATAGTAGCGCCTCCCCTAAGAAGCACCTCCCTTAATAGAAGTGCCTCTCCTTATAGTAGTGCCTCCCCTAATAGTAGCACCTCCCCTAATATTAGTGCCTCCCCTAATAGTAGCTCCTCCCCTAATAGAAGCACCTCCTCTAATAGTAGTGCCTCCCCTAATAGTAGGACCTCCTCTAATAGAAACACCTCCTCTAATAGTAGCACCTCCCCTAATAGTAGCACCTCCCCTAATAGAAGCACCTCCTCTAATAGTAGCACCTCCCATTATAGTAGCGCCTTCCCTAATAGAAGCGCCTCCTCTAATAGTAGCGCCTCCCCTAATAGAAGCACCTCCCCTAATAGAAGTACCTCTCCTTATAGTAGCGCCTCCCCTAATAGTAGCACCTCCCCTAATAGAAGTGCCTCTCCTTATAGTAGCGCCTCGCCTAATTCTAGCACCTCCCCTAATAGTAGCACCTCCTCTAATAGTAGTGCCTCCCTAATAGTAGCACCTCCTCTGATAGTAGCGCCTCCCCTAATAGAAGCACCTCCTCTAATAGTAGCACCTCCCCTTATAGTAGCACCTCCCCTTATAGTAGCGCCTCCCCTAATAGAAGCGCCTCTCCTAATAATAGTGCCTCCCTAATAGTAGCGCCTCCCTTTATAGTAGTGCCTCCCCTAATAGTAGCGCCTCCCCTAAGAAGCACCTCCCTTAATAGAAGTGCCTCTCCTTATAGTAGTGCCTCCCCTAATAGTAGCACCTCCCCTAATATTAGTGCCTCCCCTAATAGTAGCACCTCCCCTAATAGAAGCACCTCCTCTAATAGTAGTGCCTCCCCTAATAGTAGGACCTCCTCTAATAGAAACACCTCCTCTAATAGTAGCACCTCCCCTAATAGTAGCACCTCCCCTAATAGTGCACCTCCTCTAATAGTAGCACCTCCCTTAATAGTAGCACCTCCCATTATAGTAGCGCCTTCCCTAATAGAAGCGCCTCCTCTAATAGTAGCGCCTCCCCTAATAGAAGCACCTCCCCTAATAGAAGTACCTCTCCTTATAGTAGCGCCTCCCCTAATAGTAGCACCTCCCCTAATAGAAGTGCCTCTCCTTATAGTAGCGCCTCGCCTAATTCTAGCACCTCCCCTAATAGTAGCACCTCCTCTAATAGTAGTGCCTCCCTAATAGTAGCACCTCCTCTGATAGTAGCGCCTCCCCTAATAGAAGCACCTCCTCTAATAGTAGCACCTCCCTTAATAGAAGCACCTCCCCTAATAGAAGCGCCTCCCCTTATAGTAGTGCCTCCCCTAATAGTAGCGCCTCCCCTAATACTAGCGCCTCTCCTAATAGAAGTGCCTCCCGTAATAGTAGCGCCTCAACAAATAGAAGTGCCTCCCCTAATAGAAGCACCTCCCCTTATAGTAGCTCCTCCCCTAATAGTAGCATCTCCCGTAATAGAAGCACCTCCCCTAATACTAGCGCCTCCTCTAATAGTAGCACCTCCTGTAATAGTAGCACCTCCTCTAATAGAAGCGCCAACAACTTTTTAGAAATCTTACCTTCATAGAAAATCCAAAAATTCTTCGAAATTAAATTTTCAATCTTTTGTAAAATAAAAAGAAAAGTTAAGAGGCTCAGTTTGGCGTATGACATAAGATGCTCAGTTTGGGGAATTACATAAGAGGCTCAGTTTGGGGAATGGCATAAGAGGCTCAGTTTGGGAATGACATAAGAGGCTCAGTTTGGGGTATGACATTATAGGCTCAGTTTGGGGTATACAATCTGGCAAGAACTGCTACCTAATAAAAAACTTATTAAAAAAACTAATAATAAGTAGAAATCCTGCCAACAACAGCCAAATCTTTCAACATGTGTACACTGTTTCTAAACCTACTGACGAGGTATATATATATATATATATAACTTACATATTTTGAGAATCCAAATGCTATAGACACAATATAAACAGCTTTAACCAGCCAGGCCAAACCCCAAAAGTGGAGCGTCAAATTAAGAGTTACCAAATATACATTATTATATGACATGAAAACCTGGAACGAGTTTTGATAAACAATTTTATAGTGCCGTTATTTGGCGGGAAAGCTACTTTAAAGAACGCCCCCACTTTACAGATAGCGCCCAGTCACTACTATTAGGGGCAATATGGTAATTGATTATATAGCTCATAATGGAACGGAACCATTGTCAGTGTGATATTACGGGGTACTACACTGCAATATTATGAAAGAGGATGTATTAGATAATGTTACACATGTTTATACCCCCACTTTCACAAAGTGAAGTGGGAGCTAAATAAGAAATCACGTTGTCCCATCGCGTCTCATCCTGTAACACATTTTCGTTGCTTGAAATTCCTCAAACACTTTTGAATGGGTTGTTCCCAAACTTCATATAAACATAACAACTGATGACCTTATGTCCCTCTACATCACCCATTGTTGATTGCCTAATTTATTGCAGAATATTGACCATTTAATTGACTTAAAATTTAAGCTGAGGTATTCATCACCTTCATTGATAATTCTAGTTAAGGATAGTACCAAGTAGTCAAAGACTGACAAAGTCCCACCTGGGAACCAGTCAAACCAACATGGGCCCCTAAAATGTATTTTTAGGGCAACCAAATGGAGAATTATACTTCATAGAATATCCACACTGGGTACATAGGGATGAAAATATAGATTTAGAGGGGGGAATTTAACTCCTAACCCGCTAAGCACGACTATAATAGCCTTTGCGCCCATTGTAAACCCAGATCAACCTGCGAGTAAATGGAATGGTCTTAATTGTCGTCCTGAATAGGCATTGTTTTATTAAGGTATTATTAATTACTATTTTGTTGTTTTATTAAGGTATTATTAATTACTATTTTGAAAGTGTTGTAGTCAAAACTTTGTCAGTCCTATAAGCAATAATCCACTATTGTCAAGTATGTGAAAGTATGCATTTATAAACAGAAAACATTGAATCAAGAAAACCTTGCTTCTACCTGTATGTTTCTTTTCAGTGTCATGGAATATCTATTGGCAAACATTTCCTGCCACAGAGTTTGACAAGAGAGGTATGTTTACATTGCTATTATGATCTTGCCTGTACAAGCAAACTCGGTAGATATCACAAAGAGTTTATTTTATTGAGAACTTTGCTGGCTTATTTGTCCATAAAAGTGGCATTATAACATAAGTGTTTAATAATTTAGACTAGTTTTGTCTGAATTGTACTAAAGCAACACTAAGGATGAACCTTTGAAAGTATTTGGAAATGAAACCAAGAATGTTACAAACCAAAGAACAGAGACTCTACTCATTTAATAGATTATTTAAAGGATCTTACATGAGTGATACGAAAATTCCACCTTATTGTTGTCAACTTACCTTTTTAACACCGACATTTTGTAAGAGAAATCATGACTTTGGTTGTTTAAATGACATCAGGTATGTCACGAGGCTGTTACGTGTTCACACTACAAATACTACAACACCTACTTAACGCGTTTTAACAATTATGTGCTCTTTGTGAGTGTTGATGTTTGGTACCAAATGAACGAGAGTTTCAATACCATTTAATTAATGGTAAAATGAATGCTGTATTTTTTGTGTGATGAAAGTAAGTTATGGAACATTTAATATACATCACTTATACATACTAAGGCATTTTCGTCCTGAGTTTTTTCAGGTTTGTTAACTGTTACTTTTTTAAATGCCTGTTTCTTTTTAAGAACTTGTCGAAGACCTTTGAAATTTCTCTACATTATCAGTTATATCTATGCATTACAAGATTCAGAATTTAAGCATGGTAGATGAAAAGGCATTGTCTTAGAAATTAACATTTTAAGCTAATTCAAAGCTTTTTATCATTAATTTAATGATAAATGGACATTAAATGGAAGGGCAGTCTTCTGAAATAGCGTTTTTGGATGATCAATATTTTCACTAAAGATTGTACAAAATTCTATAATAATGTGTTGAATATGACATTTAAACACTGAAGGACTAGGATTTGTAAAAAAACATGAAACTATGAGAATGAGAATAATTACGACATTTAAAAGATATAACATTTCCGTAAACAAAATGAAGAAAATCAGTGTTATTTCTGCTAAAATTAAGGGATATGCATTCACTCATATCTGGTTTGCATCAAGACCTTTCTGAATTCTCGACAATCATTTTCATGGATTATGGGAAAATATCAACATATGGCGTACAAGAAAATTTAAAAGCATAGAATTATTCAAATAATTTTTACAAGGTTTTGTAACAAGGACATTTTCAGAGATGCCAGTATCCAAAAGGTGTCGTAGGGGGAGGTAATTCAGGGGTATAAATAACCGGAATTTTTTCATTTTTGTTGTGGAATTTAAGAGAGCGAACCCAAAAGTACTATAAATACATTACTTTGTCTCAGTGTAATATCCAGTTCAAAGGATATATGCCTAGTGATAGAACTTTTTGAAGCACCCTCGTAATTGGAATTAAATGTTTAACTGTGTACACACACAACAATTTGGTCCTCATTTGCATAGTAATTCACTAGTGTATTACCATGTATAAATTATGGCTTTATTACATTCCCCGGAGCCATTTTATGTGAACAATTTATATAAATATATAATATACATATACATGAAAATGTTGACATTAAAAAATCAACCTCAGATTAACCAATAAGTTGGCATGCTTTACCAGTACCATGGGATGGCACATTGTCCATCACTGTCCCTCCGCTAATGATTGTTGTAAAACAAGAACTTGATTAATCGGTTTAAATAAATATAATGAAACAGTAACTTTCAACTCTGCTTTCTGTGTGTTTCAGATGACTTCAGGAGAGTTCAAGTTTGCGTTGCAGGTTGAGCGTGTGTTAAACATGATCCCTCAGCCAGAGTTCCGGCAACTGATGGTTGAAGCCTTGATGGTAACCACGCTGATAGTCGACAGTGATTGTCGCCTCAATCTGACTGGACAGGTTATACATATAGACAGTATTGTACACGAGGCGAACAATATATTTATTAATGAGCAGGTAACTCGCTTGCATTATTATATTCAGGGAAAAGTAATTAGTTATAATCATGGACTTATGAACAGGCAACTTGCATGCCTCCTGAACAGGTTTCTGTATATTACATATTTGGGGAAATTACCTGAATGAGCCGACTACTTTTTACCTCACCTTTTCGATGAAAAAGCGATACATAGGGATCACTCTTCTGTCTGGTGTGTAGTCACAAAGAGTTAACATCAGGTATATTATTTCATTTCTTTATATATCTTTATCAAACTTTCGATATATATACTGCATGACAATAATCATGTGACCTTACCAATAAGCCTCGCCTCTCCGTGGGTTGGACTTGGCAAGTGAGAAAGTGTTGATTCTTACAGATGGCAGTACTGGTTCTACCCAGGAAAAAAGGGGTGGTTCACCTCTACCACACACAAAAAAAGGAAGATATATGGCCTAACATGTGCGAAAAATGACGTAAAACACCATTCAGACAAACACGTTACACTAAAAGCCTTATTTTGCTTTTACATCCTCTATAATCTTTTCATGTCTTCACCAAACTTTGCATATCTACACTTAATGGCAATAGTCATGTGTCATGTATTCCAGAAAGTTTGAAAATTGCAATAGATAAAAGAAGGTTTATCAAAATATTATGGCTACTAATCTCAGTAGTCTAGTGGTGCCTTGTAATGGCATATGAAGTTGTGTCGACTTCTTCATGTTTAACAAACAAAATACAGTGAGCAGGTCATTGTATTACAGTGAGCAGGTCATTTTATTACAGTGAGCAGGTCATTGTATTACAGTGAGCAGGTCATTGTATTACAGTGAGCAGGTCATTGTATTACAGGTAAGTTGTGGCAACTTATTCAACCAATGCTGTGACACGTGTCCGCCTGGCATGCAGGAGGATTCGGGGCCAAGTCATATCAAAGACTTCAAAAAATGGTACTAGAATCTCTCTTGCTGATGTTAAGCATATAAAGGGTAATGATAGGATTGGTTGTTCCGGTGTCTGTATTATGTAACTGTGTCTATGGCGTGGTATTCCAGTGTGACAGCATTATAAAGTTTGAGCGCACTGCTACAAGTAGACATCATCGTGATATTATTGAAAGATTGTTGAAAATGACGTTAAACCCCATACATATCCATTCAACCAAATTTGTTTATCAAAAGAATACATTTTGTGTTACAGAAAATCCCGTATGATGTAGTGAAATCATCCATGGGGGCAGCTGGTATATGTTTACATCTGTATGACACGGCTCCAAGCGGGCGGTTAGGAACAATGTCTTACCTGTGTAGGGCCCTGGCCAAAATACTCAACCTCGGCGATCAACAGGAAATAGAGTGCTCCGTGAGTTGAGGAAAGTTTCAAGTGTCCAAGATCGGAGCAGATGAAAACGTTGTGGCATAAGCGCCGACGAAGTCTTCATGCCTTAAATAGCATTTAAATGAGTTCATACATTTGCAAGGATTTTCGATTTACAAGCTCTTGAAGGAGTGTAGATTTATAAATTCATGAGGGAATGTGAATTTGTAACTGGGAGTAACTCGCAGGCTGATCAGGGTTTACAATGTTTGGTTGCTGATCAGTCATTTTCCCCAAAACACCCCTTTGTCACATAAATGGAATGGTCTTAATTCAAAGAAAGAACTGTCCATTATATATATGTAGCAGGTTAAGGGTTTAAAACGGTCTACATGTGAAATTGTACATGTTTCATTTGTTCGTTTTCAATTACGAAAGTCAAGGTCAATCTTGTAATCACGAATCTCACGAGTCAAATCAAACCAGAATTCTTGGCTTGTTTCATTCATTCCAAATGATCGAGTATGTTGGCATTAACAATGTTTGCTTCAAAAAATGTTACTATATTAATGCTATCGTGCCTGTTTGATTTTAAACATTATTATTGGAGGTGTGATAATCTAGATTGAACACAATATGTTAATTTTCTCCTGAAAAACTGGTCCTCTCAGCTCATTAGAAGTCTCTTACTGATCGTTACGATATTTGGGAAGAAAATAGGTGACCTCTGATCGCGTTGAGCAATGACCTCTTAATGCACTTACAACAAAGAAGGAAATCAGTCGTGGAGGAGAGTGGGGGTGGGGTTAAAAAGTGATCGCTTATGGCAATTGGCTGCTTAATGCACGTGGTTGCATGGGCAAGTTTTACTGTACTTCACATAATGGATTGACACTTCACACATCTTTGGCATCAATAGGCAACATCATAGAGCCAGGTTCTATAACTCCCTAAAAAGTATTCAGTGAAGCATCACACATGAAATTAGGCAGAATTACACCCTTCAGCTGAGTTTCCCAATAAATAGACAATGCCTCGAAAGTCTAGCATGCTGTCCTCTGGCAGCTCTTGTTAATTAAATTGCTCATGGTTCATTCTTAGATGAACCTTTATCAATTAGTCATAAAGCCTTCAGATTGACAGCTACATAAAATAGTTATTGCCATTACATTTCACAAACAGCTACATTTATCAACCAAGTTTGACATTCTGTGTGTTTAGTGTGCAGAGTTAAGGTCCGTTTGAAGCTAGTCACATTACTATGTTTTGCGTTTAGATTATAGCTTGTGTTTTGGTTTTGAAAAACTTTCACTGCTCAATTAAAGCTGCTGATGTTCATAATTTTTAATGAAATTACTTTGCTATCATTGGATAGTTGTTGTCACATGATCAACAATAGAACATGATTCTAGCTATGGGCAGACTTGAGGAAGTGATAACTACGGAGCCTGGCAGTCATTATGTGTGATATTGAAAACAGTAAATTGTCGTTAAGGAATACAGTATTCCATTTTAATTTACCAAACCAAATTTGAATAGCCTTGACTGTTTTTCTGGTGGATTATTTATGTTGTATTGTTATTTTAATACCTTATTTGTAATGAGTGATCTGAACTATACCTTGTTTCTTGATTATTAAAATTGTATAATATTCTATAATAATTGTGGACTTTAGATTAGGTCTGTACTTGGTTCTATGGACCTGATTAAATGCAATTGTCCTTGGTTAGTATTAAGTTTACTGAAGTCCTTAGAACATAGACTTATAGAGACTTTCTCAAAAGTCCATTCGTGTATATATACTGAGTCAAAAAAGAAAGTGTGTACTCAAATTTGCACAATTAACCTCATTACGAACTATAACACTGCTGTAAACATTTACCTCATCAATGTGTCCAAACACCATAACCGTATGTTGGAGTATAAAGATTATCATTCATAAGAAATTTCAAAAAAACTAATTATCAAGAGGACTGGTTTCTTGTGCTTCACATTCAATTCCGTGCATTTTGCAATTTTGATTTTGCTCTCTTTTGACTTGGAGGAACTCAGACTCTGTTAGTGAAGGAACTTTTCATTCAAATTATCACTACCTTTTAATAGTAATGCGTACATTTTGCATATTTAAAACTTCTTTGCTAAAGGACTAGGTATGATAATGTACAATATTGAAAGTTTTAATGCACACATTTTGAATATCTAGTTTAGCTACAAATGAACTGAATCAATATTAAAACTCATTACAAGTACGTTTGAAGGCTCTAAATGAGTTTAAGAGCCTCACAAACAAGGCATTTTCTTTCAAAAAATTACATTTTTGTTCATTTTCAGCAGTTTTCGATCGAGCACAGCTGATTTTTTGTTGAAACAGGTACTTGATAGGGTGCATCATGAGCCAAAAAAAAAGTGTATGCTCGGAGGTGCGCTCTATATTTTTAGGACCAAAATCTTGCCCAGAAAGGTCCAAAATCTACAAAATATAACAAAATTACAAAAAAATGCCATTTTTGAGACCCTGTTAATTCTTCTAGATAAATAAAATAAATAAAAATATTTTTTGAAGATATAATATGATCAATTTACTTCAACATGCACAACAGATTATATGTAAATATTATATTTTTGCATTTTGAACTTATTGGGGGCCAAAATACCCCCTTATCATACCTTGTCCTTTGTCATTACAACTTTTAGAATAGAGGGCTGGCGTGGCGCAGACGGTAGCGCGGCGGTTTTGTAACCGAAGGCCCTGGGTTCAATCCTCCATGGTGCCACTGAGTTCCGTCGGTGTGTTCTTGGGCAAGACACTTTATCTTAGCCTCGTCCGTCGGATGGGGACGTAAACCGGGCGGTCCCGTGTATCGGTCGAGCACGTTAAAGAACTATAGGAATCTATTTGATAATAAGAGTAGGGCAGGTTCCCGGATTCCTATGTATCCTTCCCCTCTCTCTGGGGCGGCTCTAAATAACCTATACTGTGTTGATGAGCCGTTAAACAACATTCAGTTCAGTTACTTTTAGAATATTACCAAAAACAGATTGGCACACTTTCTTTTTTTACTGAGTAGGATATGTAAACCCTGTAGTGTCCTCTTGCCCTCTTGCTGTTTTGCAAGATGCTATTGCTCTTGTTTCAGCCAAAGTTTTTTTTTTACTTTTCAAAAGTAATTCAACAATTTCCTTAAGTCATATATCAGCGAAACAGACATTTTTAGTGGTAAATGGAAATACGTTACTTTCGAAACCTGGTTGAGAATAAAAAAAAAAGAAAGCACTTTTCACAGTTTACATGGGAAAAGTAGTTTGACTGTAAAATATTAATTTTTAAATTGATTTCAAAACCAATGAATTTTTATTTACCACTTAAAATACCAGTTTCAATGATACATAATTTATGCACGAAATATTATTGCTGAAAACCGTTGGCTGAAACAAGCACCCCGAACAATAGAACACATTTTTAACTGCTCATATACCCACCCTACCATCACATCGTTCTATAAAATATTCTTCAAATTAGAGGAACAGATCAGAAAACTAAAGGTAACTAAAATTAATATTTTTAAGTACCTTCAACAAGCTGCACTGTGTGTTATATAAAGCTTGAAACTGTTCCTGATGCAAATTTGAAGGGACACACGGCAGTCTTGATTTGTTGCGTCCTGTTAGTTTTTCTACATAACTTGCATTTTTGCAGTCATTAATATTATTAGAATAGTTCAAAGCAAATTGTTACATATTACTAACTGTTGATCAACATGCTAATTTGAATGCTTGATACAAACTTCGAGATTGCCATGTTGTGTCCTTTCTATGTATTGTCATTATACACATTCTCTTTTTGTTATTTCATGTGATATCATTGTATAAATTCCTTGTTTTATAAAAGTTCAGTAAATATTCATTGAGGTTGCATCAGTTTTTTGATGAATAAAAAAAATGTTTTCCTTATATGTGTGTAACGTTATTATGCTATTATTAAACATCAAGTTATAAGTAGTTTATGAGTTGATTTGACTTGAACAGGGTTATCCTGTACATGTCATAGAAGATTTATCACCATTAGTAAATGGGGTTTTTAGCCAGGTTTTTGAAGAAAAAAATCGGCTTATGGTTTATCGTAAACCGGGCGGGCAGGCGGCGTCAACATTTTATGTTTTCTATATATCTCAGCATTACCGTGTCCGATCTTCATCAAGTTTTATCAGCATCTTCCTCTCATCAAGCACTGACCATACCCTGAAAACTAGGTCACTGTGACCTTTTTTCTCCGAAATATGCGTTATGGTGGGGGGGGGGGGGGGGATTAAGTTTAAGTCCAATCTTCATCAAACTGTAACAGCACCTTCCTCTCATCAAGCAATGATGTGAAAACTAGGTCAATATGACCTACTTTCTCCTAAATATATGTTACATTAACCTTTTTAAAGACATTTTCTATAGTTTTTTCTGCATAACAGATTTTCTTTAAACTTTTTGTACAGTAAGTCGTTATATATATAGACAGAAAAGGCAAAAATAATGGTAGGTCACCATGATTGTTAAAATTTATATATAATTTGTAATGCCACCGTCATGTCAATCTGTCCAAAAAGTTGAACAAGTCCATGAAATAGCTAAATAAGACATTTTTGAAGTCTAATCATCTATTCATTGGTCACAATTCTGCTAAAATTGTATTAAAGTAAAGAACATTTAATTACAATAACATTTAAAGCTCATCTTTATGTAAAACCTATATTTTTTTACAAAATCTGTTGAGACCATTACCACAATTTATGCACAAATTAGCCCATAAGATACAATTTCCTTTTTTTTTTGTATGTTCCCAATAATAGAATTTGTTTAAACTTTCGAAGCACATAGTTTAACATATATAAAAACAAAATGTGCAATAAAAATGATAGGTCCCCATGCTTGTTTAGAATTTTTTTTTGAAACCCTACCCCTATGCTAAAAGGCTAAATTTTGTATGAAATTATATAGAAATAGTATATTTTCCTTTTTAGCTTGACTATTCGAAGAATAAGAGAGCTTATGTAATCACCCCTGGGTCGGCGTCCCACATCAAGGTTTGCGTGTAAGCTGTGTTTACAAGACCATATCTCTTACATTTCTCACCCTAGCGTAACCAAATTTGGCCATGGGCTTCCTTATAGCATTATCTTAAGGACTGCTTAAGTAATTTTGGTTCCTGTAACCCCTGGGCTCCCATGGAACCCAAATTCTGATAGCCCTTAAAATGTGTGTGTTTCACATCAAATTTTGCGTGTAAGCTGTTTTTACAGGTCTATATCTGTTACATTTCTTGTCCTAGCTGAACTAAATTTTGGAATTGGTTTCCTTATAGTATGTTATAAAGGGTTGGATAAGTAATTTTGTCTTCTGCAAATTCTGGGCTCCCATGGAACCCAAATTGTGATGGTCCATAAAATGTGCAATAAAGGCAGATCTAGGTTTGCATGTAAGCATGTATATATCTATAATTTTGGTTTGGGATTTCTTGTAGCATTATGCATCTTATTCATACTTCACCCATATTGGGGCATGGGCTCCCTCCTCCCCCCCCCCCCCCCCCCCCCCCCCGACCAACTTCTCACGCCCCCCACTCCCACCCCCACTTCACACTTTTTTTTTTTAACTTTTCTTTTTGTTTACATATTTCTGTCACTTAGTGTTGTTTTAGTCAATTCTTACACATAAATGTTGCCCCCTCCCCCCCACCTCCGCCTCTCACCCCCACATCCCCACTTGAAACCATTTTTTTTTTTTTTTTTTTTTACATATTTCTTTGTTGTTTTAGTCAATTCCTAAACAATCATATAATTTGCCCCCCTCACCCCAACCCACCCCGCCTCTCACCCCCGCTCCCCCCCCCCCCCCCCCACTTGAAACTCATTTTTTTTTTCTACATATTTCTGTGTTGCTTTTGTTATATGGGCATCAATATTTTCTTTTATATATTGGCATTGCCATTTCCACTTTTTTTTTTTATATCTAAGCATTTCATGTGCAATTATTATAAAACTTGGACATTGCTGACATGTATCAAACATCACTGAAAATGAAAACTCGGTTTCAACATTAAAGCATCCTCCCACTCCAAATAAAACTGTCTAGAAATGCTCTATTAAATAGTTTCACCAAACACACAGGCACTCATCCTTCACATTTTGGAAAACCCGGTTTTAACGCCACCAGGCATTTCTCTCTTGTTTTACTGTACGACTCGCCATAATCAAACATTTATAGGTCAGTGGTGTCTCTAGTATGAATCACCATTAATAAATGATGCTCTCTCCAACAACATGACAATGACTGAGCGATTGCTTAGTGTACACCACAAATGAATTGTTTCTCTGCAGTGTATGTACAAGTGTAACGGCCTCTCTCCAGTATGTATGTATGTAGAAGCATAATGGTTTCTCTTCTCAGCATGTATGCGCAAGTGTAACAAGTGTTTTTTCCCCCCAGTCTTATGTACACAAGTAACGGGTTCTCCCTAGTATGTACGTACAAATGTAATGGTTTCACCCCAATTTGTTTGTACAAGTGTAACAGTTTCTCCCTAGTATGTCTGCACAAGTGTAAGCAACAGTTTCTCCCCAGTATGTATGCAAACATGTAAGTAATGGTTTCTCCCCAACACGTATGCACAAGTGTAAGCAGTGATTTTTCTCTGTATGTATATACAAGTGTAACGGTTTCTCCCTAGTATGTATGCACAAGTGTAATGGTTTCTCTCCAGTATGTATGTACAAGTGTAACGGTTTCTCCCCAGTTGGTATGTACAAGTGTAACGGTTTCTCCCTAGTATGTAAGCACAAGTGTAAGCAGTAGTTTTTTCCCCAGTTTGTATGTACACGTGTAACGGTTTCTCCCTAGTATGTATGCACAAGTGTAATGGTTTCTCTCCAGTTTGTATGTATGTACGAGTGTAACGGTTTCTCCCCAGTTTGTATGCAAACATGTAATAAATGTTTTCTCCTCAGCATGTATGCAAAAGTGTAAGCAGTGGTTTTTCCTCTAAACGTATGCACATGTGTAACGGTTTCTTCCCAGTGTGTATGTACAGGTGTAACGGTTTCTTTCCATTGTGTTTGCACAAACGTAACGGTTTCTCCAAAGTGTGTATGTACAAGTGTAACGGTTTCTCCCTAGTATGTATGCACAAGTGTAAGCCACGGTTTCTTTCCAGTATGTATGCACACATGTGAGCAACGGGTTCTCTCCAGTATGTATGCATAAATGTAATGGTTTCTCTCCAGTTTGTATGTACACGTGTAATGGTTTATCCTTGGTATGTATGCACGCGTGTAATTGTTTCTCCCCAGTGTGTATGTACAAGTGTAACGCTTTCTCCCCAGTTTGTATGTACAAGTGTAATGGTTTCTCTCCAGTTTGTATGTACAAATGTAACGGTTTCTCCCCAGTTTGTATGTACAAGTGTTACGGTTTCTCCCTAGCATGTATGCACAAGTGTAAGCAGTGGTTTTACCTCTGAATGTATGCACAAGTGTATTGGTTTCTCCCCAGTGTGTATGTACAAGTGTTACGGTTTCTCCCTAGTATGTATGCACACGTGTAAGCAACAGTTTCTCATCAGTGAGTGTGCATTGCTTTCTCCCCAGTATGTATGCAAGCATGTAAGTAATGTTTTCTCCCCAGCATGTATGCACAAGTGTAAGCAGTGGTTTTTCCTCTGAATGTATGCACAAGTGTATTGGTTTCTCCCCAGTGTGTATATACAAGTATAACAGTTTCTCCCTTGTATGTATGCACACGTGTAAGCAACGATTTCTCTCCAACATGTTTGCACAAGTGTGTCTGTTTCTCTCCTGTGTGTACGTACAAGTGTAATGGTTTCTCCCTAGTATGTATGCACAAGTGTATGTATTCAATAAACAGCACCATGCAGAAAGAAAAAACAAGTTCAATTAATGTTTTAAGTCTTAGCATAATATATACTCAAAAGTATTTGTAAACTATGTCAAATCATGTGACAAATCAATTTATGTGAAGTTTGTGCTCATTTATAAACTTGGCCAAATCATGGGGCCAAATTAAATGTTAAGTGCATAATTACCCAATGATTTCTAATTAAACTCGTCCACAAGAAGATATAAATAAAATAAAAAATAATGTGTAAAAGAAAATATATACGTATGCGAAAATCAAATCTGATAACAATGCTTTATGTCAAGGTTTGGTATACATTTAAGATGTTAATCAACTTCTCATTGCAAAGTTCATTCAAAGAGTTCTATCAAGGGCAATAACTCCATCAACTTAACATATCCGATTTTAAAATGTCCTTCAAAAGAATATAAATGGGAAACAAGTCAAACTTACAATTGCTAAACTACACAAACATATAGATGTTTTACAGTTTTCATACAGCTGAAGATGCAATAATTTAATACCAAAAACCAAGTAAAACAAGAGCCATTACTCCATCTTTGCAAACTGACTCACTTCTGATTAAGACGGAATGTATCTATGAAGTTTGAAGAGAGTATTGATAGCAATGTTTGAAAAATAGAGATATTAAAACAGAAGTAACAACAGCTGACCACAAACCGGAACCAAAATTATCTCGAGGGTAATAAAAGATCCTCCATGGTGACCTATTGTTTGGTTTAAATGTGTACGGCATGACAGTATGTATATAGGTATAAAGACTGAAGAGGCTAACAGTGAAATAGGTAGACTAGAGCTTAATAACCACAATTATGACATTCAAAAGTTCCATGTCACTTTCTTCAAGGGGTCGTATAAGGCGGACATATTCTTTCATATTTTTATTTATGTTAAAGGGGTTAAAGTAGTCACCCTTTCCGTCTTTAAGGTATCCATATCGTAACGGTTTCTCTCCAGTGTGTATGCAGAAGTGTAAGTCACGGTTTCTTTCCAGTATATATGGGCAAACGTAACGGTTTCTCTCCAGTATGTATGCACAGGTGTAATGGTTTCTCTCCAGTATGTATGTACATGTGTTATGGTTTCTCTTCAGTATGTATGTACACGTGTAATGGTTACTCTCCAGTATGTATGTATGTATGTACGTACAGGTGTAACGGATCTCCCCAGTGTGTATGCACAAGTGCAAGTCACGGTTTCACTCTCGTATGTATGGACAAATGTAACAGTTTCTCTCCAGTATGTATGTACAGGTGTAATGGCTTCTCTCCAGGTGTAATGGTTTCTCTTCAGTATGTATGTACATGTGTTAGGGTTTCTCTTCAGTATGTATGTACACGTGTAATGGTGACTCTCCAGTATGTATGTATGTATGTACGTACAGGTGTAACGGTTTCTCCCCAGTGTGTATGCACAAGTGTAAGTCACCGTTTCATTCCAGTATGTATGTACAGGTGTAATGGTTTCTATCCAGTATGTATGTACAGGTGTAATGGTTTCTCTCCAGTATGTATGTACAGGTGTAATGGTTCTCCAGTGCCCCCCAGTTGATAAGAAGCAAACGACTATTTGTAACTTAGCCGAGTGGCAGGACCGCGCCCCCCCCCCCCCCCCCCCCAATCCCACCCACCATCCCGAAAAGTAACTCACCTGTTGACCATGGGTGGCAACCGGTGTCGTTGGAGTACGGATTCCTGGTGATTGAGTGACGTTGAGATCTGGTCGTTATCTCCTTGTTACAACACACCACTTTTGTCCGGACTTCAACTAGACGGGCGGTCAGATTGGCCCGATCTTATCAATCGGTTTGTCACGCTAGCTATAAGGAATCCTAGCTTCTTGTTTAATTCACATCTCTCTCAATCCCTCTCGTTTAAAATCTTACTCCCCTCTTATTTTGTCCTCTTTAAATATAATGTAGAAAGGATCCTTTATGGTGGTGGCACTAGGGATAATCATGTATTTCTGAGTGCTATATGGCTATACTCATGCCACTTTTAGGCGGAACATAAGTGCGGCTCTTCGACTTTTTAGTTAAGGGGTTATGTCCGCTGGGTGGTATGTGGTATAATGCGTTAGTTTTATATGAGTATACTCTTTACTTATTGGCATTTGTATGTCGGATATCTACAGCAAATGTCCATTGTTGGACTCCGAGGTGGGTGAGAAGTGTGGAGAATGAATATCAATTCCCCATTATGGGACCCAAGCACGCACAAAAAACTACTCCTACTATATACAGGTTTTAAACGATTTAGAGAAAAGTCTGAATCTGAATCTGATGAGGATATTTCTCATTTTAATTTGCCTCGTTTTCTCAATTTTATCTCTCCAGAGGATGACAAACATATCCTTGTCATGGTTTCTCTCCAGTTTGTATGGATAAGTGTAATGGTTTATCTCCAGTATGTATGTGCATGTGTAATGGTTTCTCCCCAGTATGTATGTACAGGTGTAATGGTTTAAAGTATATATGTACAGGTGTAATGGTTTCTCTCCAGTATGTATGTGCATGTGTAATGGTTTCTCCCCAGTATGTATGTACAGGTGTAATGGTTTCTCGCTAGTATGTATGTACAGGTGTAATGGTTTCTCTCAAGTATATATGTACAGGTTTAATAGTTTCTCTCCAGTATGTATGTACAGGTGTAATGGTTTATCTCCAGTATGTATGGACAAATGCAATGGTTATTTCCAATATACATGTACAGGTGTAACAGTTTCTCTCCAGTATGTATGTACAGGTGTTATGGTTTCTCTCCAGTATGTATGGATAAGTGTAATGGTTTCTCTCCAGTATGTATGTACAGGTGTAATGGTTTCTCCCCAGTATGTATGTACAGGTTTAATAGTTTCTCTCCAGTATGTATGTACAGGTGTAACAGTTTCTCTCCAGTATGCATGTACAGGTGTTATGGTTTCTCTCCAGTATGTATGGACAAATGCAATGGTTTCTCTCCAATATGCATGTACAGGTGTAACATTTTCTCTCCAGTATGTATGTACAGGTGTTATGGTTTCTCTCCAGTATGTATGGACAAATGCAATGGTTTCTCTCCAATATGCATGTACAGGTGTAACAGTTTCTCTCCAGTATGTATGTACAGGTGTAATGGTTTCTCTCCAGTATGTATGTGCATGTGTAATGGTTTCTCTCCAGTATGTATGCACACATGTATGTATCCAATCAACATCACCGTGCAGCAAGAAAGAAAAACTTGAAATGAATATTTTGTCTTACCATAATATACACCACAAAGTATTTGTAGTGTTAACTATGTCAAATCATGTGACAAATTGATTCATATGAAGTTTTGCTCAATTCTAAACTCCAATCATGGGGCCAAATTAAATGTTAAGTAAGTGCATAATTACTCAATGATTTCTATTCAAACTCATCCATTTAAATTTCGGCCAAGTATTAATAACACAACTCAGGAATTGTTCTTTTCACTTTTATTCCATTCCAACATGCTCATGACATTTTCAATGCATAAAAATCATATAGGTATAAACAGAAAAGTATGTCTGCAGAATAAGAAGATATAAATAAAAAAATATATAATAATGTGTAAAAGAAAATATATACGTATGTGAAAATCTAATCTGATAACAATGCTTTATGTCAATGCGTCTGACCAAGGTTTGGTATACATTTAATTAAGATGTTTCTAACTTCTGGTCTCAATCATGTCATTCAAAAGTTCACGACAAAAAAAAATCAGTCAAGGGCAATATCTCCATCAAATTAACACATTTGATTTCAAGATGTCCTTTGAAAGTATAGAAATGGGAAACAAGTCAAACTTACTTTTGCAAAACTAATCAAACATATAAAAATGCTTTACAGATCCTCCATGGTGACCTATTGTTGGGTTTATATGTGAACGGCGTGACAGTAAAGACTGGAGAGGCTAACAGTGAAATAGGTAAACTAGAGCGTAACACAAACCTTTGATAACCACAATTATGCAAGACTAGAAGTAAGTCAAGGTGGCCAGGGGGACGACTGCTTATGGGTTAAATATGGTCTTTAAATTGTATTGGGATGGCTAATGCCTAAGACACAGATGCTGCAGGTATGCAAAAGGCTCTCTTGTACGTTGTAAAGGGAATAATGTTTCATAACGGATTGTAATACGCTTAATATTGACAGCACAGTTGAGGTTACAGATAAACATAATAAAAACTTAATATTTTCAACACAGAAGCCCACAGGCAGGCCTAAATAGGAACACATTTGCACAAAAATACAATAAATATCGCGCCATACATGACATTAAATATCGCGCCATACATGACATTAAATCAACATGATACATATTGTCATACATTCTTGGTTAATGAAAAATTATTGAATCAAATCTCAATGCAAGTATTGAGGGTTTGTTTTCGTTTTTCTTTGAAAATAAAATTCAATAATGTAGATACTGAATCTAAAGATTATACAAACTACAGACACCAGAGATTATTGCAATAGCTGCACAAGAGCAGAATATTATGCTTATGAATTGCCATGTAATTGATCATATGCTTTAAATTCCATCTTCAATACTGTAAGAACCCACAACAAACGTTAATCATAAATGTTTCGGTCTTTCTTAAAGAATTGAATTGAATTGGGTTTAAGGCGCACCAACATATGAAAGGTTATATGGCGCCTAACAGGAATGAACAAGCTAGGCTCATCCTCCATTTACATCAAGATAAAACATGGAGAATGGCCGTTCTTAAAGAGTATTGCCAGATTTTTAAATACAAATAAAACAGAGGTCTGCTAAAGCAGCTATGTTCTCCACATATTAAACGTTTGTCAGTTATAAAAAGGTCTCACTATAACAACAGAAGGCACAGTCATGCAAGTGAATCGCTTCAAATTAGGACAAGGTCAGGTGTCATGCAAAATAACGCCTGCAAAATGTCCACAAGATTTCAAACATGACTTGAATTGGGGTTTTACGGCACACCAACACAAGAAAGGTTATATGAAGAAAGGTTATATAGCGCTAAACAGGGATCAACATGCCACGCTCATCCTCCATTTACATCTAGATAAAATATGGAGAATGGGCCTAGAACTTTCTAACCTGCAGAACTGCAGAGTTGCACCTTTTACATTAGTCCACAAGTTTTATAGGTTAACAATAACCCTCCAAAATATCCTTAAGATTTCAAATACCACCTTTAACCTTTTACAATAATCTACAAGTTTTATTTATGCACAATAACGTTTCCAAAATATCCACAAGCGTTCAACAGTTCCAATCATGCACATGAACCACTTCCAAATATCCACAAGCGTTCAACAGTTCCAATCATGCACAAGAACCATATCCAAATATCTGACAAGCTTAATAACTTTTCATGCTTCAAGATTTTAGATTTTCAGAAAATAAATAACTTCTTCTGTTAAAAGAAACGTTACAAATACTATGCATGTATGTCCTTTATTTAAAAATTGTTAATGGGTAATGAAGACCGAATGAAATTGTATACGTAGATTTCTGGCTGTTTAAATTTGAGAACATATAAACCCTACCACATGTGTCCCTTTACAGGAAGTTAACATAAGAAATGTACAACACTACATGTGAAATTGGCGGGAAAATACAACATCACACCAACTGCAGTATTGTAGAAGACATAGTTATATGTAGTAAAAACACCAACATGTTGCAAAAGCAGTATTTACAATCAGGTGGGCACAAGAGGAGGTCAAATTGTATTAAATATATAATTAATGCCATTATGAATTATCATTTCAAATGAATCATCTGGAAAAGCAAGTGTCCATTGGACACAAAATAAGCCTGTCGAAAGTGGATCATTTGTAACTGTGATAAATGATTGTGTCAAAATTGGCCAAAATGATCTTTGTAACAGGTGTTAGTATCAGCATTGTATCTTCTCACCGCGGACACCGCAAAAGTTAATGCACGGACAGACAGATGGATGGACGGACAATGCCGCGACATAAAAAAACTCGATTGGAGTTGGTTTTCGAACTTGACCGAGTTTCATCAAGAGGGCCATAGCTCTGCTGTTACCGGGGCGATTGGTTTTCGAACTTGACAGAGATATTATGCCCATAAACATTATTTCCAAGTCCATAATGATTGGATAATATTTGTTCGAGTTAAAGAGCGGACAATACAAAATTGTAAATTTTCAATAATTAAAGGGCCATAACTCCGTTGTTACCGGGGCAATTGGGCTGGTTTTCGAACTTGACCAAGATATTATGCCCATAAACATTATATCATAAGGATTGGATAATATTTTTTGAGTTCCAGAGTGGACAGCGCACAACTGACAGACGGATGGATGACGTCATGATGCCTTAGGACAGGCGTATAAAAAATGGAGTCAATTATTATTTTCCTTTTTTTTTGCGCTTATGTAATGAATTACACGAATGATACTTCATCTTGCTTATAACATGTAATCAATGGTTTGTTTGGTTGGTGTTAAAGGTAATTTTTCAACACATTTTATGCTATGACGGTCAATTTTTTTTGTGATGGAGGCACACCATCCACTTATTCCTGGGCAGAACCAATACTGTATATCTCCCTCCATCCGTAAGAAACGACACTTTCTCATTTACAAGCTGAGCTCCCAGTGGGATTCGAACCTGCAGCGGTGAGAGGCGAAAAAGTTTACATGTAATCAAAAAGCAAAGTATTAATTGAGACTTTACCTATATGATACTTTTTACAAAACTCTTTCATCTCCAAGCTGTCACTCACCATTACACCTAACATGCAAGTTACAACCAAACTAGGTCACAGCAGAAAGGTGAAAACCAAAAATGACCGTTTATTGATGACGGCTACAAATTATACACGATTCCTTATTGCAAGTTTTTGTTCTTTTAAGTAGTATTTCATACCGTAACGTCACGCGATATCAAATAATTTTTGGATTTTCATTGTGCTTTTTCTAAATGTTTTCAGTTATCCCTTCATCATGTTCACGTATTTGTTCTTTTAAGAAACATCTCATTAGGTATGCCACACAATATCAGATCATTCTGATATTTTTACAGTCCTTTATCTAATTTTGTTCAGCATTGCTTCATATATGCATGAAACATGATATGTACAAGTATCCAGCAGCTGTGATTTTCAAAAATTTATTTTGTTTGCCTCTAAATGTTGAATAAACAGACATATCATTCATGTTATCTATTCTAAAACCTCTCTATCCAAGTGGATTGTAGCCCTTTAATTGTCCAGTATTCCTCAATCATAACTTTTATCCCTTTTTCAGCAGTCATGTCTTGTTCCATTTGTAGTCTGTCATAACTTACAAAATCAAACAATATGGATATTCAAAAGTTCTATGTCGCTTTCTTCCAGGGGTCGTATAAGGCGGAAATATTCTTTCATATTTTTGATGAAACCTCTGTTAAAGGGGTTAAAGTAGCCCCCCTTTCCATCTTTAAGGTATCCATATCGTTTATGATTGATTCTCTCATTGACTGTAAGGTTGAAACCAGCGTGGAAAGTCTGAAAATACAACATATCAGAATTAGTTTATCACAGGATATTGGTAGTCTGAAACCAAAAGAAATTAGTAGTTTATGTGCAATATCATTTTCTTGCATACCAGAGTTAAATGATATCCGCATTTTACTAATGTTTGGAAAATCTGATCTTACACACGGTGGCAGATAAAATTCACGCAAATCAACAATGATGTCGAACAGTTGCATAACATCATCGTGTCATTAATTAGATTTACAAAATGTGAGTGATTCATCCACGCATAAAATCTCAATAGTATGCAAGAAAAATGATCAATAACGGGCATCCAGATAGGAAATTCCAACCCTCGGTAACAGTTTTAATTGCAACCTCGGCAGAGATTCAGTTCCGATAAAAAAAGTTAAACTGTGTTGGAATTCCTGATCCAAACCGAATACCCATCCTACAGATTCTTATGACTGAACATGCACAGATATCTTCTACAATAGTTTCATGTGATTTTATGTGATTTTAGTGAGTTTATCTGTCATTCTAGGAATGAGTTTGGTTTTATTTCATTCATAGCTTTAAAAATGTACAGCCTGAAAAAGTTGCATCAATCCACTGTTACAGAACTGGTAATGCCAAGTTATTAACAGAAATCGGAAAATCGGAAAAGATAAATAAAAACTTGTATTATAAGTCTCACAGCAGATAACTTAACTGTATTCGCAACACGGAATATGAAAAGACAATTTCAAGACATACGATTGTATATGAGACGATATACAAATAAGGACCAAAGACAAACAAAAAAGCTGTGTGTTTCCTTAATCGTGACAGAAAAACATTTGGGTTGACCATATATTTGCAAAGTTTAATTCAATTATAATAATCATTCTAATTTAATGAAATGCATGTTTTGATTCAAGACAAATTACACCGTACAGGAGGGTCATACTGTAAAAACATGAAACACAGACCTTTTCTTGGCTCATAAATATTATTATTAAATGGACACATGGCAATTTTTCTCTTTTTTTTTTAAACTCGCTGCTTCCCATTAGTTTTTCAACATAGCATACATTTGAATAGTCCAGAGTAAACTGTTTTTGAATATAACTAATAGCTCATTATATTGCGCTAATAAGATATTTAACTCTCAAGTAGAATAACAGAGAAATAATGGAACTCCACATTTTATGTAATTGTATGCAAGCCTATTTCAAGTCAAATGATACTAGATTAATAAATCTGTGATACTTCTGATACCTGATAACACCGTCAATATTGGCGTGTGTCTCTGTAATCAGAGTCAATATTGGCGTGTGTCTCTGTCATAAGGACGTACTTGTATATAGCAAACCGTATTTCCCCTAGCGCACAATGCAAAGGAGTGCCCTTATAAAATGTAAAAAACAACAACAAAAAAACAACTTTTTTTTTTACTGAATTTCGATTGATTCATTCATTAGGAGAAATACGGTATACATACACTGCAAATATTCATACAATCTGTACATTACATAATATGTAGCTGAACTGCAAATCATGCGTTGTGTCCCTGAGCAAACCACTTTATCTGCATTGCTTAGTACTGGTTCTACCCAGGAAGACATCGAGAGTGATTCAAAAAAGTTCATAGAGCTTTCGTTACAATCGATGTAAAATAAATAAGTTTAAACTAAATGCAAATCAAATTAAAATGTGAATTAAAGATTCTCCGAGTTCTGCTGTCACTAAAATCCCTCCTTCCAAAACAGTCATCTGTAATTCCCGAAAATCATCATAAATACTCATCCTACGTTTGTAAATTATGGCCTCTTAATGGATTAAAATGAGACATACAAATAACATGCACTGAAACTCATTCTGGCACTCAAGTTGGTGAACCATCCCTTGCAGATTTTTGGTTTCTTAGACGAAATCTCACTTACAAAAATAAATGCACTGGTCAATGGCTTTGTCCCAAATCTTTAGTTTAAACTTATTTTAATTTACATGGATTGCAACAAAAGCTCTATTAACTTATTTGAATCACTCTCGATGACTTGGATAGGACCAATACTAAGCAAATGCAGATAAAGTGTCTTGCCCAAGGACACAACACATACGGAAATGGCGGGATGGATCCTGGGTCAACCAACGCTCTACACTAGACCACAGTGCTCCACTGAAATCTTTGCAAGATATATCAGTACTTGCTCAAGCTCTGGACCAGAAAGTACATAGTGGGTAGCCTACACACCACCCCACGTTATAGTGCAAGTAGCTAGGAAGGCCAGGACACTGACCCAAATTTGGGGAAAGGATGTATCGCCTGTCTTAATCCTGTCATTAAGGACTGTACAACGTTCAAGTGAGAAATGAAGAAAAATCTACAAAATTTCATTATAAATCATTCCACTCTCACCATTCCGTTGAAGAGGCATATAAATTTACTTATGGCATGTTTTGACTTTAACAAAAAACTCATTCCATTCCAGCCATTCAGATAGTGTGATTTATATTAGACATTTCAAAATCTCATTAAAACTCATTCCACTCCAGCCATTCAGATAACATGTTTTATATTAGACATTTCAAAGCACATTCCACTCTCGCCAAACCTTTGCGAGGGCAATATAAACTGTAAAAACGTGTATAAACAAAACATTACAAGGTCTCATTATAATCATCAGGTTCAAGAAATTCTGGTGGTTGGGGAATGATGTGGAAGAATTCCACGAGATTGTATTTCCACCCTCCGGTGAATGGGTTCATGAATTTGCCATCTTTGTCCTTCATGTGCTGGTAACGCTTGTAGTTGATGGACTCGTTCGTCGTAATGTTGACAAAGGCCTGGTAAGCCTGCAAATAAATGTGAAATTCAGAGTGATTGTTAATTCAATAAAGCTGTAACTTAAAGTATGGTTTTTAAAGTTAAGAAAAACAAATGATTGATCCATCAATATTGCCCACTTCCTATTATCGAGATTCACTGATCTATGGTTGGACTAAATCTTAGTTGTTTTACATCAATTACGAAACATGTAACACAGCTCATAAGATTCACTTTCAATGGCGTGGATGACAACTTGATGTAGGACATATATAAGAACTAGTGTCAGCAGTTTCCGTTGTCATTATCAGCTTTATTCGCTCATACGGTTTTACCAACAGATCAAGTTAAGCGATCAGCTTTTGCAGGACGTGTTTATTATGGTCTTTTTATACAAAAGGACAAGGTATGATAAGGGGGTATTTTGGCCCCCAATATATTCAAAATGTAGAAAAATAATATGTACATATAATCTATTATGCATATTGAAGTAAATTGATCATATTCTATCTTCAAAATATATTTTTATTTATCTAGAAGATTTAATAGTCTCAATAACGGTATTTTTTGTAATTTTGTTATATTTTGTAGATTTTGGACCTTTCTTGGCAAGATTTTGATCCTAAAAATATAGAGCGCACCTCCGAGCACACACAGTTTTTTGGCTGATGATGCATCTCTATCAAGTACCCGTTTCAACAAAAAATCAGCTGTGCTCGAGGGTGCACTCTGTATTTCCAAGACCAAAAACTGATCGAAAATTGCTGAAAATGAACAAAAATGTCATTTTTTGAAAGAAAATGCCTTGTTTGTGAGGCTGTTAAACTCATTTAGAGCCTTCAAACATACTTGTAATGAGTTTTAATATTGATTCAGTTCATTTGTAGTTAAATTAGATATTCAAAACTTGTGCATTAAAACTTTCAATATTGGGGGCCAATTTTGTCCCTTACCATACCTAGTCCTTTGAGGGAAAAGCGTTAACGTGAATAATAAATAACATATAAATGAATTAACTTGTTTATTTGTATGCCTTGCTGAGTTTGTAAAATATGTAAAATGAAAAGGCCATATTAGTACAGTAATATAAATACACGTATAAAACAATTTAATTAACAGGCTATGTGTAGTATGATAAGCAAACAGAGACAACAGAAACTACCTTCTTGATGATGCTCAATCAAGAATAATCATACATTACTGGAATTCTAGAGCGTGACAGGCAGCCTAGTCATCTAACACTTATATGCCCTGAATTATCAAAAATCAACTGACATACACTGCACTAAAGCTGGACTACCCTAACTTACACTTATATGCCCTGAATTATCAACAAGAGGCCCAAGAGGGCCTGTGGACGCTCTACTGGCTAATATGGCTCTTATGACATCAATGAAGCAAGTGACTATCGTCTTAAAGAGGCAAAATATAGCATTTTAAACTATATCAAGAGCAGTAAATCCGTCATTACTGGTCCGATCTGGCTGGTTTTCCAAGTTGGCCAGTAGAGATAATAAAAATTAAAACAAAAAATAATAAAAAAAAAATAATAAAAAAAAAAGAAAATAAAAAAGTAAAAAATAAAGAAATTAAAAAATTTAAAACAAGCATTGATGTAAAACTGTGACACCCGGGGCGGGGCCAGATGTGACCCCAGGGTCAGCATTTGAACAAAATTGGTTAAGGACCATAAGCTTATAGCAACAGCAAAATATTAAACCTCTGGCTCTTGCAGTTTCAGAGAAGAAGATCTTTTAAGTTTTTCCCTATACATGTCTATGTAAAACATATGACCCTTGGGGCGGGACCAAATGTGACCCCAGGGTCACCATTTGAACAAACTTGGTAAAGGACCATAAGCTTATAATAATTGTAAAATATCAAACCTCTGGCTCTTGTAGTTTCCGAGAAGAAGATTTTTAAAAAAAAAATCCTATATAAGTCTATGTAAAACTGTGACCCTCGGGGCGGGGACAAATTTGACCCCATGGTCACCATTGGAACAAACTTAGTAGAGGACTATAAGCTGATGCTACATGTAAGACATGAGAGCTCTGTGCCTTGTGGTTTCAGAGAAGAAGATTTTTTAAACTTTTTTCCTATATGTCTATATGAAAAACATGCAAAACCTCAATATACAAACTCTGGACCCCCGAGGCACGGCCATTTTTGACCCTGGGGACTTTATTTGAACAAACTTGATAGTCTAGGCGTTGACGATCATTTTAAAAGAAAAACTGTTGAAATCTGTCAAGCGGTTCTGGAGAAGAAGATTTTTTAAGGTTTCGACCATATATGGTAATGGCAGCCATCTTGGATGTAGCGCTGACCTAATTTTAACAAATCTAAAAAGCATTCATCTAAGGATCATCCATTTGAAGTTTGGTCAAAATTAGCCAAGCGGTTTCTGACGAGAAGTCGTTTGAAGAATTCCCTATACATGTCTATGTAAAACATGTGACCCTTGGGGCGGGGCCAAATGTGACCCTAAGGTCACCATTTGAACAAACTTGGTAAAGGACCATAAGCTTATAGTAAATGCAAAATATTAAACCTCTGGCTGTTGTAGTTTCTGAGAAGAAGATTTTTTAAAAAAAAATCCTATATAAGTCTATGTAAAACTGTGACCCTCGGGCAGGGCTTTCCCCAGGTTTTTTTTAAGGAGTGGTGGCATTTTTTGCGTACAAAGGGGGATGGGTGAGGGAAAGGGGGTGGTACCCCCTTCCCGCGTCAATTTTTTTTTTAAATGCCAGTTGATTAGAAGAGATTTGGCGTATATCTGGTATCAGAAGGAATGAATGAAATAATAAAAAAACATCATATTTTATTATATATTTATTTCAAAATCTTTTAATAAAAAATGCTAGAAAATCACTTTCTGACAGAATAAAAGACATCTCATAGCACATATAATCACTAAACAGTTTCTTTAACTTATTTAGCACATACAACGAAACACTTTCTTATACTGTATTACATAACACTGTTTGCTGTTTGCTATATAGGCTAATATTCTAATATCAAATGCAATTGGTGGCAACCTTAATTATTTAATAAAAAAATATTTATATAATTACAAAATCTTCACTGAACTTCAATAAGCAAACTGACGATTTCTCTTTAAAGTTCCCGAAAATATCAATTAATTAGCGTAATTATCAAGATAAAAAATCAGTTAAATATGCAACCTTAATTATTTGATTGAGTTATTATTAAATAATTACAAAATATCTACCTCATTCATGATACTTACCAACAAAGCTGACGATTTAAACGTTGATTAGTGTTTACAAATTCATCTAATACACGATAAACGTTCAATTAAATTATCCATTAAAACCCGTCATTTATCCCCATGCGTTACAAATACCAATCAACGATACTGCTCACCTTTAATCATGACCAAATTGGGCAATAAACCAAATTTAATTAGCGGCACTCACTCCCCCAATCATCTGTTGTTTACATAACACTTAGCATATAACCTGCCAGGCATAACACAGTAACACAAGCCCTGTGTATTGAGTACCACGTGACCGCCTTTACTGCATCAACACGCGTCATAGCTTCAGGCAGTTTACACACAGTCATGTAATCGGTCAGCTGTTCAATATGGCCTAAGGGAAAATTGTATATTGATAGGATTAAGGGATCGCGGCAACGAATTTAAAGCATCGCGGCTACATTAAGGCGTGGCGGTAAGTCACTTTCTGAGTTGAAGGCATCGCGGCACCGCCACGCCTTAAATGGCTGGGGAAAGCCCTGTCGGGGCGGGGACAAATTTGACCCCAGGGTCACCATTTGAATAAACTTAGTAGAAGACCATAAGCTGATGCTACATGTAATACATGAGAGCTCTGTGCCTTGTGGTTTCAGAGAAGAAGATTTTTTAAAGTTGTTTCCTACATGTCTATATGAAAAACATGCAAAAGCTCAATATACAAATTTTGGACCCCCGGGGCACGGCCATTTTTGACCCCGGTGACTTTATTTGAACAATCTTGATAGTCTAGGCGTTGGCGATCATTTTAAAAGAAAAACTGTTGAAATCTGTCCAGCGGTTCTGGAGAAGAAGATTTTTTAAGGTTTCGACCATATATGGTAATGGCAGCCATCTTGGATGTAGCGCTGACCTAATTTTAACAAATCTAAAAAGCATTCATCTAAGGATCATCCATGTGAAGTTTGGTCAAAATTTGCCAAGCGGTTTTTGAGGAGAAGTCGTTTGAAGAAAAGTTAACGGACGACAGACGGACGACGGAAGACGGACAACACACCATCCCATAAGCTCTGCTGGCCGTTGGCCAGTAGAGCTAAAAATGATCCAATTGTTGGACTACCACAAATAAACATGTCTTAAAGTGCCTCATTCATTAATAATTATATTGATATATGACTATATTAGGCCATACATAATTTTATCATACACTTGCATCCTACTTCCTTGACTTTGCCAATCATTTGTAGATTCTATGGGAATAGAAATACCTCCATGTAGATTGATACTTACTTAAATTGAGTTACCCTCCATAAATTATGTCAACTATTCTACTGACTATCCCATCACGACTGTCTGTATCATACGTACCATGTACAAGGTTAGCCATCCAGACACGCCCTCGAAGAACAAGCCAATAGCCATATAGAAGACATAGACCGGGTTCCAGCTTTCCTCCAGATACGTGATGCAGTACAGAGCAAAGCAGATGCTCAATGCGCCATTAGACATCACAGAAAAACAAAAACCTACAAACGAAATTCTGAAACAAACCATACCAACATTGTGTAACAGTAACATATGGTGAAAATAGACTCTTAACTAAAAACTAAAAGGTTCAGAATTGAACGACATATGTGACTACTTCAACAACTTGCACATGCATCTAATAGTTTCAATAGTATTCAATATCATGCACAGTGTTAAAATACACGTTTGATGAAACATGTTTTTTTTCTTTTTTTTACCATGTAAATTAGTTAAAAAAATCTCAGTAAATAAACGCACAAATATCTTATAAAAGCTTTTCAATGCTCTTTTTTTCTTTTTCAGTAGACTTCATTACGAATACGTTAAATTCTGAACCTTCAACAAAACATAAGGTATACAGAAAAATGAACATGCAGTTTGTCATCTAAAAATCTGACCAATACATGTTTACCTTTCTTGTATAAATAAGATTGTAACAACAAGAGCTCAAATAGCTCCTAACTCTTAAAGTCATACAGACACAAACTATCCCCGTCACAAAATGTAGAAATTAAGCAGTGTTTCTAAAACAATAAACAGAAGAAACATGGTACTTTTTGACTGAATCACAAAGGCATGTGGTAATTTTATTTCGGCATGAATGATTCGTCTAATGTCACTCAAAAGAAACATAGCTCAAAGAAGGTGTAAGCCTAGTAAAAAACAGGCCTTCAACTTTTTTTACACTCCGGTGTAATAAGAAAATACACATTTGCTTCGTCATGCTTTCTGAATAAACTGTTGACTCATGTCAGAGTCCTTTAAACTCAACAAACACAGCTTAGGTTAAAACAAGGAATAGCCAACCCGGCTAAGTTTCCATGGTAACCCACCACAAACACTCTTTGACGGGGACAAAATTTTGCATCTGCATGATTTGTGGATGGCGGCCATATTCAATCTTACCATCATGCCAGACAAGCCTGTGACAGCAATGGTCATGATCCCGGCCTCCACGGCTCCCACGACAACCACCCAATCCCAGCCAAACTCATTCAGGATATGGTAGCAAAAATAATCGGTGAGGAAAATGTTTACCATCACACAGAGAACGAACCCAAAAAACCAGTGCCTACAACGAGATATTAAGGAAACGTATGAACAGTCAGTAGTTTATTTCTAGTGAGAGAATTAAAGGGATGGTCCAGTAGAGCGAGGTACAATCTGAGTTTAAGCCTAAAAAGGAACGCCTAATTCATAGATGGTCGTTGATAAAAATGTTCCCTGTTGTACAATATTATTTATTGACAATGCTTATGTATATCAGGAAATATTCCAGGTCAATGTTGTCCGTGCAAAATCTTTGCGTCTCTCAGTTCATATTACATGAGGCATGTAGAGAATCCAAGCAAACAGGGAACCAGTCATGTAGAGAATCCTGACATTACAGGGAACCAGTTATTTTGAGATTTCAAATACAACAGGGAAAATCCAAAAACAAGACAGAACTAGTCATGTAGAGTCCAAACACAGCAGGGAACCAGTCATGTAGAGAACCCATATACAACAGGGAACCAGTTTAGGTCGAGAAATCTACCACTGATGTTGCTTTTCCTGAATGAAGGAATGAGGTTTTATGGAACAACCCATCGTGTGATACACTTCTCTGTTTTACTTTGTTACGCGCCCCACTCTCAGACATATTTAAGACTATTGTTTTTTTCGTACCTAGCTCTACTGGACTGCTTTTGTCAGAGAAACGCAACCTGAATGGTAGAATTGTATTATTGTATATAGACAAAGCTACATGGCTGAGCTTAATAACTGTTACCAACTGAATGACAAGTTGAGTCCCTTTAAATGGAAAAATGATGGTGGAAATCTATTAATTAAATTTAGACTCATTTAAACCCAGATCAGGGTTTACAAAGTCTGGCTGCTGATCAGTCATTTCCCCAAAACACCCCTTTGTCACAAAAATGGAATTGTCTTAATTCAAAGAAAGAACAGTCCATTATATATATGTGCATAGCGGGTTAAAGGTTAAGTAATGTATTTATTTTAAAATAAATAAATCCAATCTGTTGCATTTCTCTTAAAACGGTATGTTTTTCTGGAGTAATTTCATGTTTTTCAAACCCCAACAGGCCAATTAACACCTTCAATTCATTAATAGCCCTTGTTACTGAATTAAATGTGTGTGTTTTTCTAAGTTATAAAATGAGAAGAATTTAATGTAAAAACATTTACCTAAACATAATGCCTGGAAATATTTCTGGTACGACTCCAAAAAACAGAGCTGTATATACAACAATTTGGTGGTGACCCTTGTATTTAATCTTGCTGTTGTCAAGCCCCCTCCCCCACCTCCACCTCTGCCCCATCGCTGTACATGAAATAACTTCAGTATTTTTTTCTTATTTACTACTTGAAAAAGTTGCAAAAGGCAATGATTCACATATCACATATAAGCCTGCAACACAATGCTATATAAGGCCACATATTTTAAGTAAGGTAAGGCGTGTGTAAGAGTGTTATATGTGAAGTGTAAAAATATCAACAATAGCAACATAGCAATGTCCAGTTAAAGTAAAGGACAAACCGGTAACTGCAACTTATTTCTTACATATTACAAGTGAATTCATAATATTCATAATATTCCATATATTCCCCAAGTCAACTGACTATATTCAACTGAGATTTACAATCGGAAAGTATTTACCAATTAGACATCTGTTATGATCGGATGATACAACGTCATGTTTAATAAGGTAGATTTTAATGCATTACATCCCTTAAGGCAGTCAATTATGCATTCAAAGTCAACAGGTAGGTTTGCTAGATACATACGTAATGACACTTTTCTATGAACACTTCAAGTTTCAAATTATAACAATATGCTGTTCCTTACAATCGTTTATGGTAGAATACAATCAATTATCACCAATTGTGAGGCAACCGATAAACTTTAGATTATTTTAAATCAGTTATGGGTCCATCACTAATGACAACATTTTACAATTGTAAGAAACAGACAGATGTATGGAGTACTGCAACTACTACTCCTCCCAGGCACTAGTTTGAAGACCAAGTTAAAGCGATAGCTTTTTAAGATACATGCAGACAACATGGTAGAAGAAGACAGTTATTTGTGCCTGGAAAACCAGTGATCACCAGTGTGACTGCATTATTAGTATTGTGAACAAGAGCACCGCCTAGCGGGGTATATACTCCCGTCGTTGACAAAGACCGGTTTTCCAAAGGGAAAAATTCAAAAAAACATGAACAAGAGTTATGGGCCTTTATCAGATGTATTCACTGAATCATGTTGAAGATGTGTACACAGTTTCAGTGTTGTAGACCTTATACTATGAAAGTTATTAGCTGCAATCAGTTGGCAGGTAGAAGTTAACAGACAGACAGACTGACACCAGAACATAATACGTGCCTACGTTTCATAAAAAGTGTGTTACTTGTAATTTGATACAATGACTAATTTAAATGTAAATCTATCTTCAATGTGTAAACACTGCTTTCAACTAAGACTGGCAACTGCAAGAGTAAAGAAAATAATATGCAACAAATGCTACAGCAGTTAAAACAAACAGTAGCATGTTAAGCATGTCTGAACATACACAGAATCAGAAACTCCAGTCTGTGACCTTATCCCAAAACAGAGAACAACCAACCCTATAGCCAACATGCAAGCATTTACCTCAAAGCCAGTAATACAAAGAGGCTTTTACATTAGTGCCTATTAAATAATCTATTAATTTAGTTGGATAAAATTAAATGAGGGGCTCTGTCTGGCAACATATCAATGTTCTCCACAGGTTTTATACATTAAACTATTAAATGGCACAAATGTGGGAAATCCGAAATGAACAGAAACCAAGCAATGATTTTTCCCTCATTTATTACACTAGTCATTATATGTATGCCATGGCTTTATTGTACTGCCATACCACAAGTTATGTGATAAATAATGAAAAGTCTCAAGATCAAATATATATTTTCCCCAATTCAATTTTCTTTTTACAAATTCAAATGTTTTGCAGCAAAAAGTTTCACCAATCTCATTTTAATTAAAAGGGAGATTACACATTTTCAGAGTTTGTTTTATTGACAGCCCTGTCCCCCACTTCGCTGGAATTGCATGCAAAAGAAGTGTTGTTTAAATAAAGTGTGATGACAGATCGTGCAGTGGTGTTAGTATATGCAAGCAGAAAGTACATAAAATGGAACATTTTTGAAAGCAGACAACCCTTTAACTAAATCCCACAGTAATCAATAAATATTGAAAATGGGATACCTTGGAAGCAACAAACACAAATAAGAGATAACAGTAGCAGACTCGGTTTTATTGAGTCTGTTCATGAGAGGTAATGTCGAATACACACCTCTCATGTCTCCTAGCACTGGCTTAAGCCATATTCTACTTTAAAGCCACGAAGACTGGACTTGATGATCCCAAATAACTCATATTCCAATTCTACATTTATAGCCACGTGCTATTCATTAACATAAACACATGAATAGCAATAAGTAAACTACAATAACATCCATTGTTTTCCAATTGTTGGCATCACTGTACCTTGCTGTGAATCTATGTTTTAAGTATTACAATGAGAGTCAGCACTATTATTATTATGTAAAACAGTCTTTAATGAAATTTCCAGTGAATTGCCAGAATAATAGAACACATTTCCATTCTGATCATTTTTTTTAATCTTTGCTTGTCAAACATAAAGCAAACATTAGCATTCCAGTCTATTGAATGTTGCAGTCAAGCAATAAAGAAAAGTGACTATTCTCTTAATAACACTAAAAGCTATACATTTACATAATTCTGAGATATAACTGCAAAATGTCAAACTTTCGAAAATGTTCCATTCACCATTACCCATGCAATAAAAATATCTTATTTAAAAAGCTGTGAAGATATTATACAAAAGCAATCTAAATATCCTTGATTAAAAGCTGTGCAGATATTTCTATATAAATAAAATGCAAAGGAAACAATGCAGATATGAGCATGGCTGGGATACTTATCCAAACTCCCCATTTGCAAATTGTTTTGAATGTTTCAAATAAAGCAGGTTTTGACAGCAGGGTCACTAAGTCCATTCCCATGATACAAACCTCCAACACAACATACAGAATACATTTACATGCCAGGGAAACATAGGCGACATAATACGGAATATTAGAAAAACTTCTTAACTTAGCAAGAATATAGTATGACTTTATGCCAACACTGGATAATAATCG
This sequence comes from Cyrtodaria siliqua, assembly GCA_037043455.1. NCBI lineage: Eukaryota > Metazoa > Mollusca > Bivalvia > Adapedonta > Hiatellidae > Cyrtodaria > Cyrtodaria siliqua. The sequence continues at coordinate 78,200 of JAWPHD010004578.1, read as the reverse complement.
GTAATTCCATTTTACATGTAATCCAAAAAAGCAACCTATTATGTTAAGGAGTAAGAAATCACGAGTATCTGATGCAGATAGGGAAATTCCAACACTCGGTACCTTTGCAGGGCCTCGGTTATTTTAAATCATACTTGGAACCCCAGGAAGGCAATTTAATAAACATCTATGGGTGAACCCTATGTTTTGAAATTTGGTTCTGTAAACTCAAGTTTGCATCTATGGGTGGGTGTTCAATTTCAAAAGTGTCTTCCTGGGGTCCCAATTATGTTTTAATGGTAAAACCCTTACCAGATATCAATGAAATATTTTTACGATATATTCCCAAGTGTTAGAAAAATGTAAAATGGCGTGGGACAGAGATAAAGATGATGTCCATATGTCCAGTACCTTCAGACATGCTGCAAGCAATACCAGAACCAGATACATTGTGGCCCATAACAGACAAGACACCATGCACTTAGTCTATCTGGGGTATCATGGTGTTACATTTTATTCAGTGTGTACAATCAGCATAGAACAAGACTATATAATTTGCATATCAATACAAATTTAAATTATACAAGACCTGTTGAATCACATGACTTCTGAGAACCAATCAAAATTGTTCATGATACGACTTCTAGGTGGGGTTCTAATTAGGATTGCCAATGGGCCCTATGCTAAGAAATGACTCCGAAACTTATTAATATTACAGACACGATGGAGTTTCTAAAAAAAATAATTTAATACAAACATTTGAAGTGACCCCTGAGAGCTCGAAGACAAACTTGGGGGAAATTCCATGCCTGCACAAACCTTTCTAATTTAAGAGAAGTGCAGTGCAGGCCATAATCTGGAAGCAAAACTTTTGTATTTTGCATTTTAAGAGGCCTTTGTCAGCCTTTCGTTGCACTATGTCTGCTAGCATTGACAAACAAGTTTTATTTTGAAGTTGCTCAGAAGTCATAAATTTCAGGGTAAGATGTTGAACAAGTCTTGATACAAGATACTTCCTTATTTTTATTAAAGAATTAACTATTTTAGTTAGGTACTCATTAACTTTGCTGGTAATTTTAACACCACATACCTGTTGTTCACTCCAACGCAATTGTAAATGTAAGGACAGTGATGATCGAATACTTTCACACATCGATTACAAATACGACAATGTTTCGCACGTATAGGTTTCACCGTGCGGCATGTGTGACACAGCCTGCTTAATGGGTTATCTCCCTGTTTCCACTCGTCAAAATGTGCAACCTAAAACAGGAAAGATTTTCGTTTTAATGTGTTAATTTCTCCATGCATGGACTGGATCTGATCTAGCCACAGAAGGCCAAAATTAGTAGGTTCTTCATGATTATTCTTGCATGTATAGTTAACTAAGTTTTAATAGACTGTTGTTTAATCAAATGATAAGATTTACTCCTTAAGTATGCCTAAAAAGCAAATTTCCGTGTTTAATCAATTATTTTTTAAAATATCAAAACAAACACGGACTATGAAAATACTTTTAAAGCAAAAAAAATAACATGCAAAGTGGTAAGTTAACATGCAAAGTGGATGACAAAACCCCTACGTATTCATTCTGTAGGTTATATGCCCCAACTTTAAGAAAAACATTTAAAGGAAAATTTAAGGAAAACTTAGGGGTTGGAGGATTGACAGACTGTCCCATATAAATGTAATATAGTCGTGAATATCAAACAACTCAAATAAGTTCACAAAAGTCCACATTACAGGGACTTTTGCAATTTTGAAAATGTTCCTTATAGCTATAGAAAAATAATATGAACATTCTATGCTAAATCTGTCAAAAATAAACACATGTAACAAACAAATAATATTTCATTATTATGCATGCTGAAGTAAACAACCCTCGTTTAAATAAGGAATATGATCATACAAAATCTGAAGCTTTTGCTCTATTACACTTGAAGAAATGGCTTCAGTTTGGAGAGAGTTTCTACGATTATTTGTAATGGCATATACTGAATAAAGGAGTAATACTTGACATGATTTGAGTAATTTATCCCAGTGTTCTCCCCACGCCATTCAGCCATGTCGCATTTACCATCCAATGCTTTTGTAACATGCCATATTTTCAATGACATGTTATACATTTTTATTATTTCATTTCTGTTCAGCTTAAATAAGTTTAAAACACAATATTGAATATTACCAGTATATTTCTTACATAAATCAGATGTTCTTTTGACAAAATACCATCACATATATGGGTCAGGTATAATGATATACTTTAAAGCATAGTTTTTATGATAAAAGTGAAACACCTTCAGAAATGTCTGTTGAGAACACTGTTGTGACTATAATCCTTACTGTTGTGACTATAATCCTTACTGTTGTGACTATAATCCTTACTGTTGTGACTATAATCCTTTTAGAAAATATTTCTGTACTTGAAATAAAACCCTCAATTAAATGTTTTAACTACTTTTTTTAAATGAAGCCACTTCATGTATTCCCAAATAAGCGGCAGTGGTGAGGTACAGGTGTTGTTATTCCACAGCACTCCCTTCTCACCAACCACCGTCACACAATAAAAGATTGATAATTCAAACAGTTGCAGGGATAAAAGCACCAACTAAATTGTACCAACCCAGATATTGTATATAATAAGCCCATTATTAGTGTACACAGTATCCCTCGATATAAGAAACATCATACCTCAATGTTTGTCTAAAGGTTAAACAGTCAACAAATATACATTTATATAAGTGATATATAGCTGTAAGATAAATTATAAGCCAATAGTTCATAGTTAAATATGAAACAAAAGATGCCGATTCCTACAAGCTAAAGGTAAAACTTTTTACTTTTTTAATAGAAAAAGATAAACACTGGGAGCACATTCACACATCTACATTTAAATAGCACTTGAAAAGACGAGCAGCAAATTTATAAAATTTACGATGTGTTGCAGCAGAGTGAAACATATAAAGGATTGAATTTCCATTAAAATAGAACCTTATCTGCAAAGTTATAAACAATCAAAATTAGGAACAGAAAGCGTGCAATTAATATACTTGCTCTGGTTAAAAAGTCGCAACAGGGCGACAGATTTTTTGTCATTTCTAAAAATAGATACCTGATTATAATCTACCTGTTTGATAGCCATGTCATACTCAGGAATATTTCTGGGTAAGAAGCCCGGATCTGTGGAGGACGCGTGGAATAGGCAAACCCACATGAAGACATTCATGATGAAGAAGACGATGTGAAACAGCTGTAGATCATACCACGTGTAAGGCAGGCACTGAAAACAAGCAAGCAGCAAATGCAAATTATCTTGAATCTAGTAAACACAAAATCTAGAATTATTTTATTCTATATAAATCATTTTTGCTCAATGAAGTTTTGAAAGAGAACACATATTACCCTGGCAATAATTTGTATGATTGGAAAATCAATTTTATCCCACTTAAATAATACCTGTTTCTGCGTACCTACTGACATCTGGCATCATTCATTTCACAGGTCATTGATTTTTCCTTTGTCAATTACTTCACAAAAGGGTTGTGGCTATAATAAGATAATCACATTAAGGGCAGTGGAGTCTTTTCTCAAACACACCGTGCTGCCAGGGCTTCCGTTAATGGGCGTACGGCCGTAAATTACGTCCAAAAATCGTAGTTGTACGGCGAAAATTAACATCAAAGGCGTACAGCGTACTTCCAAAAACTTCAAAGTACGCCGCGATCGTTTACTACGGACGTCCCATAATCTGTAAATTACCGATTATAGCCCCGCCCATCTAATCTAATTTCATTTGAGACTGCCGACGTAACAAGTTGTAAAGCAATTAAAACTCAGTGGAGCCTGTAATTGACAGGTAAATCCGGTTTTGCCCAGTTTTTATCAAGGGTCACACGCGTGACTGGTGAGAGGAGAGCGTGTTAATTAGATGATTGGCCTAGCCGCGCATTTCACAAAATGAACGCCAAATTGCTTAATTTATATTTATTGACCACAAAGTTGAATCTCCTTACACAAACAGATTATACTTTTAAGGCTATTTCTTTTATATCTTTGTGTCATTTTTCTATGTATTTATCAAAGTTACAAACAGAAACGAAGTACGTCAAACAATATTTAATAATCTCTAACCTAGGGGAGAGAACTCTTCGCAAATGGAGACTAAACACGGAAGTGAAATTATCACTGGCAAAAACAATCGATTGCTTTGATAATAAATTAAAGAATCTGTTACATTTATTCCTACACTTGACAGTGTTACATACCTTTCATTAATGTATGCCAATTTAAAAGCTTTCCTGGACTGATAAATTGAAAACTGTTTGCAAAATGTAATTTACTGTATAAAACTTGTGGGTGGGGTATGGCACGCAAAGGGAAATTAAGTATTTTTAGTTTGAAACCGTTTATATAATGAGGTCATCAAATATTTTCTTTTATAAACATATAGATGATTATAATTATCTTTTTTTTCTTTTTAACAATTTAGATGTGTTGTTTCCCTCACTACCACGTGGAATCACTGACTCAAAGACTGAATGCCATGCCCAAACACTGGAACTTCCTAAATTTTCCCCATGAACTTCCAAATTTGATACACAGGAAGTTCGAACTTCCTAAATTTGAACCTTAGTGGAAGCCCTGGTGCTGCCTATATAAATCAAAACTTGAATGGTGTTCCAGGGAACGCTTGTTTTATGAAAAGGGACATAACTCTTGTCAAAATGAAAATCAGAATCTTGTGGTGGCACTTCAAGCCATCCTTTCAGCTGCATATTTTCTAATAAATCTTCTCCATAAAATCTAATTAAGGCATTCAGTAGTAATATTTACAAGTCACTAGTTTCACTACAAACCACTTACCTTAAATACATACATGGGGTAGCCCCAACACAAGAGATTAACAAAGAAGAACAACAGTGGCCCTTTACTGTTCCCAGGGGGTCCAAAAACTATTGACCTGTAATAGACATGTGCTAGAATAAACTATGACGTGTAATAGACATGTGCTTGAATAAACTATGACCTGTAATAGACATGTGCTAGAATAAACTATTGACCTGTAATGGACATGTGCTTGAATAAACTATGACCTGTAATAGACATGTGCTAGAATAAACTATGACCTGTAATAGACATGTGCTTGAATAAACTATGATCTGTAATGGACATATGCTAGAATAAACTATTGACCTGTAATAGACATATGCTAGAATAAACTATTTACCTGTAATGGACATATGCTAGAATAAACTATTTACCTGTAATGGACATATGCTAGAATAAACTATTGACCTGTAATAGACATGTGCTAGAATGAACTATTGACCTGTAATGGACATATGCTAGAATAAACTATTGACCTGTAATGGACATGTGCTAGAATAAACTATTGACCTGTAATAGACATGTGCTAGAATAAACTATTGACCTGTAATAGACATGTGCTAGAATAAACTATTGACCTGTAATAGACATGTGCTAGAATAAACTATTGACCTGTAATAGACATGTGCTAGAATAAACTATTGGCCTGTAATAGACATGTGCTAGAATAAACTAATAACATATATTACATACTCATTATACATGTCCTTTATAGCAGGGCTCCAGAAATTGGATAGCCCGACGCCCGGGGCTAGTCAAAATTGAAGTCGGGCTTGTAACAAATTCCATGCAGTGAGTCCGTCGGGCTAGTCCAAAAAAATAAAAAATAAAAAATAAATCCCACTGCCTAAATTACACGATCTGTGTATAACAAACACGCGCCAGTCAGGCACCTGTAATAAAACATCCCCCCACATGTTTCATAATCTGTTAATTGCACTAGCTTAGGTAATTCAATTAGCATTTCGCCGCGGGCATCGGTGATTTTCAACATCAAAACAAAACATGCTGTTAGTCCATCCTCCAACAACCTTAATTGACAGTTGGCATTATCCAATCAATTGATGTGTAGTATTTCAACTCGGGTCGATTAGCCAATGAAACCACTTTTTAAAAATACTACTGGTTGATCACATGTTCGTCACGTGGTCAGCACAAAATGGCGGTTCTGATTCAAACGATTACAAACAGGCCGATACAGAATCGCAATCAACACAATCACGCTGATTTGTCGGCGACTTTTGATGAATCAAGAGACCATGGACTTTTGATAATGGAAGCATGCTTTATATTAAACTGTGAAAAGCGAAATATATCAATACTTAGATAACATTTAGAAATTCCTGACTCAGGGGAAAGAACTCCCGCGAAGTGAAATTGATTATATATGTAATATATTTGTGAGAAGAAATATCGATTTCTTTGTAAATAAATTTTAATCAGTTATTTTCATATACAGTTAACAGTTTATATTTATTTTCCAATGTATTTTGCCGATTAAAATGCCTTCCTGGAGGAACTGGACTTGAAGACTTGTATCACTGTATACAATTTGTGGGTGGGGTAATGCTAAAAAAAAAAATCTGTCCTAAATTGTTCCATCTTACCATTGCTACGCTTTCACCCAATGACTACTTCCAACGCAAATTAAACATACATCAATTGGTTATGAGAAGATAAGAATTACTGAATTTTTAATTTTCTCAGTATTTAATGCATTATAATGAGTATCTGAATCCGTTAAATCAGAATCAGCTTTAACATAATGAGATGTCGTCAGCTGGGTATAAGTAATAGATAGAGTCAGATCTCAGTGAGCTGGTTCATTTAAATGAATTTTAATAAAACGAGATACGTAAAAGTATTCCCAAACAAGATAAATGATAACTGACAAAGACAAAAACAAACAGACACATTCTTTTTAAGGCAAGTAAAAAAAACAGGGCTTGTGACAAAAAACCTCAGGGCTAGTGGAAAAAAACCCAGGGCTAGTGGATTTTTAGGACCCACTAGCCCTGGGCTAGTCCCCTAAAAAAATATTCTTGGAGCACTGTATAGTCAAATATCTAACACAATTTAATAATTTATTTTATGAAACAAGTTTGATAAATTAATTCAAAACAAGCTTCTTAGGAGTTTGAAACCATTTTACAAACAAGTTCATAAAATACTAGTTTGAGATACTGTGTATATTCATTAAGCCCTTAATACAGCATATTCAATTAATGCAAAAATGCAAAACATTGTGCATTACGTGTTGAATGATTTTCCAGCAGCAGGCCAAATTAACCTCTTGCTACACTGCCATATGCCAGCCACTTCAGCGCCATTGTAGTATTAAACAGTATAATAAAACAACTGAACGTTGAAATTTGCCTCCTACCTTATCTTTAACTTTTAAAGCATTTTTTTTTTAATTCTCTAGTAATATGACATACCAATACATGAAGTAATTTACTGCTAAACAGACAATGCACAGACAATTTATAAATCTGGAAGTTGTTTGTTTTTATTGGCAATTCCAATATATGATAACCTAGACAGAAAAAAAAAAACCACTTTTATATGATGGTTGGTATTATTAGACAATTATGCATTTCTAAATACATTCGATGAAGTGATCCTTTGTGCTGGATATTCTACAGTAATTTTTGACATGCTCTTTAGAATATATTACATGAAAGATTTGCTAAAAAAGACAAGGCAGGGTTCCGGAATTACGGTTGCCCGACGCCCCGGGCAAGTGGATTTTGGGTGCGGGCATCTGACCTTGGCAAATCTGGTAGCCTGATTGGACGTTTCCATTCCAGACCAAATCAAGTGGCAAATTAGCCAAATCAGAATTTGATAACTGAATAAAACTGGCTGCTGTTTTTCGCCACTAGCGATTGTTAACAACATCAAACAATCAATATTTTTGCCCCTGGCATCTTAATTTGTGGCATTATTTCAATGAACAACTAATTACCCACACGTGCATTTCACACCGTTTGTAAACAACACCGTATCACAATTTATCTTTGACACGACCGTCAGACGTGTGTCCATCGTCCAATAAAATCGCGGCAATCATGTCCGTGACCTTCCAACCATAAACATAGCTACTAGCAGAAATTGTTTCCAAATTATCTCTGAACTTCATTTGGACCTTCCATCTACCAAATACAGGAAACTCTTTCTTAATTTGCAAATTTAATGTGTCAAAATAACGACTGACAGACCCACGTGACGTTATGTTTTTGTTTAGATAATAGAGCCGAAGGTTTTTCTCGTAATGAAAATACATTTTCTTTTACTCGAAGCACTCGTTTATCAACGCGTTTTTATGAGGTATTTGGTGTATTTCATTGATATAGTCTGTAATTAAACATATATGGAAGTGCATACTACACAAATAAGTTGCATAACTTAGCGATATGCGCATGCCATGGGTTTTCGCGATTTCAAAACAATCACGGAACCTTTGTCTCAAGTTCTGAATATTTGCTTTTGATAAATAAGGTTATTGCTACTACTTCTTAGATAATTCCTAGGGAAAACCCTATTCATGCCTCTTGCTTTCATCTAATTCCCTTTAGTTCAATACAAAGGCATAGGATCGTTACCATGGTTACAGATATTGGCGGCCAAGTGAATGGTTTTTGTCTTGTTTCTTTGCTTGTCACACATTTAAATAACTTAGCGATATGCGCATGCCATGGGTTTTCCTGATTTCAAAACAATCACGGAACCTTTGTCTCAAGTTCTGAATATTTGCTTTTGATAAATAAGGTTATTGCTACTACTTCTTAGATAATTCCTAGGGAAAACCCTATTCATGCCTCTTGCTTTCATCTAATTCCCTTTAGTTCAATACAAAGGCATAGGATCGTTACCATGGTTACAGATATTGGCGGCCAAGTGAATGGTTTTTGTCTTGTTTCTTTGCTTGTCACACATTTAAATGAACACAATAGCTTCTTTATTTCTGTCAACTGGTTAATTGTACACACTGTGACATTAAAAGTTCCATACACTAGCTGCTAAGCAATTTTTTTGGATGGTCATCAAAAATAATGGGTGTGTGGGGTGGGAGAGGGGAATAAAATGAGTTTGTATACTGTCACATTCATCATTTTATGATTAATGTAACACAAATATGTAATAGACACAAAGAAGAAAATGCAATCATTTGATTTTTGTGTATATATATATGAATAAATACAATAAAATACATCCTTTCTTTTGCGACTAAGTATAATGGTACAAATTATGCGGCGGTCCGCCCCGTTTAACACCAATAATGATATAGCGCCAATTTTTACGGCAATTAAGTGTTCTTAAATGTGGGGCAAGTGACATTATGGGCAGGGCAAGTGACTTTTGAAAATCCACTTGCCCTGGGCAAGTGGATTTTCAAAATATTTCCAGACCCTGCAATGATGAGCATGTATAAATAATTTGAATCATTTTAATGAAAATCCTGCTAAAAACTCACCAGAAATCTATTTTGGGCATAAAACTATTTTTGGACTTTATTTCTGACTTGAGGTAATCGACAACCAATTGGTGTTTCCTGCCGGTTGCCAGCATCATTGGTGTTTTGCCATTCTTATCTGGAGCAGTGATTTCTAGCCCATCCTGAAAGAAACAAGAGGTCAATGACCTTGAAGCTCTACTGATTGATTTTGATTTCAGGAAGAAGTCGCTACAAACTGGTTTTTTGAAAATCTATTTTTAGCCGTGGTGGCCATCTTGAATTTCCAGCCGACCTGAAATTTTGCTAGGATCAATTAGACATCAAGAGCAACATTCCTGTGAAGTTTTATGAAAATCCGTCAAGTAGTTTCAGAGGAGTAGTCGCTACAAGTTTTCATTATATAACTCTATGTAAACAAAGATGGCCACTGGCAGCCATGTTTAACGTCGAATCAAAATAATGTTCGACTTGAATAACCATCATGTCATGCTGATCATTTTAGAAAAAGTCCCATATCAATATCACTTATAGTTTTCAAGAAGTAGTCGCTACAAACTTGTATTTTGAAAATCTATTTTTAGCCATGGCGGCCATCTTGAATTTCCAGCCGACCTGAAATTTTGCTAGGATCAATTAGACATCAAGAGCAACATTCCTGTGAAGTTTTATGAAAATCCGTCAAGTAGTTTCAGAGGAGTAGTCGCTACAAGTTTTCATTATATAACTCTATGTAAACAAACATGGCCACTGGCAGCCATGTTTAACGTCGAATCAAAATAATGTTCGACTTGAATAACCATCATGTCATGCTGATCATTTTAGAAAAAGTCCCATATCAATATCACTTATAGTTTTCAAGAAGTAGTCGCTACAAACTTGTATTTTGAAAATCTATTTTTAGCCATGGCGGCCATCTTGAATTTCCAGCCGACCTGAAATTTTGCTAGGATCAATTAGACATCAAGAGCAACATTCCTGTGAAGTTTTATGAAAATCCGTCAAGTAGTTTCAGAGGAGTAGTCGCTACAAGTTTTCATTATATAACTCTATGTAAACAAACATGGCCACTGGCAGCCATGTTTAACGTCGAATCAAAATAATGTTCGACTTGAATAACCATCATGTCATGCTGATCATTTTAGAAAAAGTCCCATATCAATATCACTTATAGTTTTCAAGAAGTAGTCGCTACAAACTTGTATTTTGAAAATTTATTTTTAGCCGTGGCGGCCATCTTGAATTTCCGGCCGACCTGAAATTTTGCTAGGATCATTTAGACATCAAGAGCAACATTCCTGTGAAGTTTCATGAAAATCCGTCAAGTAGTTTCAGAGGAGTAGTCGCTACAAGTTTTCATTATATAACTCTATGTTAACAAAGATGGCCGCTGGCAGCCATGTTTAACGTCAAATCAAAACGATTTTCGACAAGGACCAACATCATGTCATGCTGATCATTTTAGAAAAAGTCCCATATCAATATCACTTATAGTTTTCAAGAAGTAGTCGCTACAAACTTGAATTTAAAAAATCAATTTTTAGCTTTGGCGGCCATCTTGGATTTCACATCAACATGAATTTTTGCTAGGATCAACAAGACTTCATGGGCAACATTTCTGTAAAGTTTTATGAATATCCATCCAGTAGTTTCAGAGGAGTAGTCGCTACAAATAAAAGTTAACGGACAGATGGACTTAAAAGTATAAAATTTCACTAATATTGCTGATCAGTATTACCTGCTCGCACAACTCCTTGACACTTGTGAGATCACCGTTTATACAGGCCAGATGGAGGGGCGTCTGACCAAAGTTGTCTTTCTGTCGGGGGTTAAACCCGGAGTATATCAACAATCGCATCAGCTCTGATTTACCTGGAACAACACAAATAGTATACAATTGTCGTAGTTCTGCATTTCAGACTGACCTCTAAATTATGGTGTATGTGCAGAGCCCTGTTTAATGAACTATTTTCTTGTAATTCAACAAGAGGTCAATGACCTTTAAGCTTTACTGATAATATTTGACAGCTATATCAGTATTCCCGTGAAGTTTAATGAAAATCCGTCAAGTAGTTTCAGAGGAGTAGTCCTACAACTTTTTACTAAATAACTCTTATGTAAACAAAGATGGCCACTGGCGGCCATGTTTAACGCTGAATAAAAACGATTTTTGAAAAGGATCAACATTATGTCATGCTGATCATTTTAGAAAAAGACCCATATCAATATGACATATAGTTTTCAAGAAGTAGTCGCTCAAAACTTGTTTTTTAAAAATCTATTCAGTGTGTTCTCCCCAGTAACTTCTCAAGACGTTGTTTTTATCAGAGAAAATATGCTTCAGAGTGTATCCTTAAACCTGACTCCTATATGTATGTATGGTTTGTCAGAAAGACACTTGATCTATATAAGAAATAGGCCAGTGATTCTATATATTGTTTTTTAACTTATTTAAGCTAAACACAAATGAAATAATTAAAATGCGTTACATGTATTTTCAAAATTAAGGCATGCTGCAAAAGCATTTTGGCTGTGAAGGCATGTTAAATGCAACATGCCTTAAATAGCCTGGGGAGAACACTGCTATTTATAGCCGTGGCGGCCATCTTGAATTTCCAACCGACCTGAAATTTTGCTAGGATCAATAAGACATCAAGAGCAACATTCCTGTGAAGTTTCATGAAAATCTGTTTGGTAGTTTTGGAGGAGTAGTTGCTACATAACTCTATGTAAACAAAGACGGCCATGCAGCCAAAATGATTTTCAACAAAGACCAACATCATGTCATGCTGATCATTGAGAAAAAGTCCCATATAAATATCATAGCATTGGCAGCCATCTTGGATTTTGCATCAACCGCAAAAAAAGCTGATCTTTGATCAGAAGAGCTAAAAATGACAAGGTTACTGGCAAGTAGAACTTTGGGAGCATTGGGGTCGGGTGGGGATTTAAACGGTGGTTTACTATGGTATTGAGTAGTAAAAGCTGTAATAATTACCTTTAAATGCTGACCAGTGTAAAGCATTATCCCCGTCTTTATCCACCATCTGTAGACGCGCCCCTTTCCCCATTAAATATCCTGCTAACATTGTCTGCCCATACTGGGCTGCCACAATGAGGGGTGTGCAACCCTTACTGTCCGTTACATCCAAATTCACACCCGCCTGCACCAAAATATCGACAATAGCTATGTGTCCATTCACACATGCCCAGTGGATGGGCCGAGCGCCAAGCTCATTATTGCTGGCTTCATTCGCCGGGGCTTTATGTTCGAGTAGATACCGCAGTATGGTTGTATGTCCGCCGAGACATGCCCAATGGGCAGGGGTGTGACCCTTTTCATCCCGCATGGAGAGAACGTCGACTCCCATTTTGTCCACAACATTCTGTACGGGTATAAGCATCCTGCAATTATGAAAGTAAGATAGTATTGATCTGCATAGACACATGAAAGGTTATATGGCGCCTAACAGGAATGAACATCCCAGGCTCACCCTCTATGTACATCAAGATCAAATATGGGGAATGAGCACAGAACGTCAAAAACTGAAATTAAACCATCTAAAACAGGTTTGTTGTTAAGCGTTTTTATGATACATACTTGCTAAACATGAATTAAAATTGAAAAAGATTATGCATGAAAGATTATTCATCATAAAAAAAAACTATGAAAACAAAAGCACCATTCAAACTGTTAATATTCGAGTGACCACTCAATGTCAGTATGAAAGCTGTAATGTGATTGGTTCAAATTATGTAATCAACCAACGAATGTGGATGATTTACATGTATAAAGCAGTTATTTCATTTTCAGAGGACAGTCTGATAACAGTTTCCTTACAGGTATGGATGTATACCTTCATATAATTTAATGAGACCAGGTAATTTGGAGAGTAGTCTAATGAGTCCGGACACTCTCAGTAGGAAGAGACATCGATCATTTTACAAAAGATTTATGTAAATAAACAATATTAATTCAAATAAAAAGCTTTTAAAATTGGACTTAAAATAAAAAAGTTTAATTTCGAAATTAGTAGGTAGTGTCTGAACAATTTAGGAGTGTCACGATATCAGAAACCAATATCGCGATATATTGCAATATATATTAAATTATCGCGATATATTGCCTTAATCTTCTGCATGCATTTGTAAGCTATATTTCTTCTTATATGTACATGACAAGTATAAAACATAGTACAGTTAAAACATTTTATAATGCTTTAGGATGCACAGCTTTTTACTACAACAAGAACATGAGAAACAAAACAAAACTCATTTTGCATAGTACAGTAGACAGTACTAGACATGCACAGTCACATTAAGTAGTGTTCTAAAAGTGTTCGCTTTATTTTGAAAGACATATATTTTAGATGGCGTAGAAAGGCAGAATCACCCTACTTTGAAATGGCAATTATTCAATAATGCTTGTGAAAACAGGCTTACCGGTACACATTCGATGATTGATAATTCATCATGTAATTGGGCCAAACAAGATCGCACCTCGGCTGCAGTACAGACACACTTTAGTGTTTGCCCTAAATTTTCCTCCAATCAGACGGTGAGGAATTTTATTAATTATTATAAGTTATTGGTGTTATTATAACACTAGCTCTCTTATTTTCTGCTTCTTCGGGGTCAGAAATAAATGAGACTACCTCACACAGTGCATCCCCAACACACAGGCCGTTTCATAGACTGCGACGACATAAATGAAAATATATTTCTTTGCGCCATTTGTGTATTGAACATACATAACTTAATAAAGTCCGTTACTCGACAGCACAAAAATAGTACGTCAACACAAAATATCACAATGCGTAATGTCCGGTAAGTTTTGACTGAACGATAACCCAGGTTAAAATACGCGCTGTTTATGTACATTTCGCCGATTTATAAATATTTAAATTATCCTCATTAAAATGATATTTCTTTGCTCTTTAAAACGTGTGTAAAACAAAATTAACAAACAACAAACACAAATAAAAAACAACGTCAACAAACACAAATAAAGTCAATTTTATTTTTGCCGATTTTAATTTTTTCACATGTTTGAGCGCTAGCATTTGTTTTATCTCAGTTCAGTCTAATTAACCGGTAATCAATCAGAAGCCGGTAGCAATCAATTAAACAGTTAATCCAATCAAGTCATAATAGTCTCCACCTGCAAAAAGCATCATAAACTTCAAAGATAATCGTTAAATTATTAACACAATAGCAGCGATTAGATTACACAGTGACACCATTTACAGATAGGTTATTTTTTTCGCCTCTGTGCCACAAGCTGCGGCAGCAGCGAATTTGATTGGTCGAGAGGCAATCAAGGTCGTCAGGCAAGGTGTCAATCACTGGTATGCAGCGCGTGCTCATTACTGTGATGTTTGGGCTATCGAAAATAGGTACATGTGTATTCGATTGATGATTGGAAGCAAATACACGCACGTCATAAAAACGCACAGGTGGTAAATTAGCTGCGTCAGAATTGGGTCAAATTGAATTTCCATGCGTCAAAACGCGTGTGTACGCGTCTATTAAGAACCCTGTATAATGTATAAATAAAATGGCTGGACGACGCAGCTTCGTGGAGTGGTACAAGTTTTTTTATTTCTCACTTTCAAATAAGCGTGCAAAGATTAAAAGCCGCGGAAATACGATGGATATAAAAGAAAACACAACACACTTCATGAATATCGCAGAATACCGGTATGTACTTTTAATATCGCGATATTTTATCGCACGGGTGAATACCGCGATTTACCGGTATACCGCGACACCCCTACTGAACATGTTGTCAAAATAGGTCATACAGACGTAGAACTGGCGTTGTATACACCGCTTATTGAGGATGCGTTGCTATGTAATTCTATAGGACATTTATGAATATACATGTATGCCATGATCATGCGCTAACCTGCAAAGATAAGTCTGATCAGGGCAAGAAAATTACACTCGCATTGAGGAGTGAAATTCGAATCCGGACGAATGAAACCCATGAATCTGTCGTCCGAGAGGACGAGTAACATTTCAGTAGAAAACAACAACAAATAAAATAGTTCTTACATAGTTTATTAAGCGATTAAATGCAGTAAATTGTCGCAACTCTGCTTTTTCAGCTTAAGTCAACAGGATATTGGGTAATTCTAAAATGCGGCTCCCGTTCTACTTTCACGGAGCGCGAACATTACGGTATTTGATGTTATACAAATAACACTTTCACGGGGGAAATCTTTAAGGGCAATAGTCAGCTTTTAGGTGACTGGGGCCAGGGCCTTCAGGCAGGGAAATTGCAAAAAGTATGCTGTTTTTCTGTATTGGGAGTTGAATCTTTTTTTTTAAGAGGAGAATTTTTCACAGGAAAAGGGGGAAATATATACCATGCCAGAGTGACTTTTATGGCCATGATCAGACTGTTGTGAACTATAAAATATTAATATAGTAATCTATAATACTATAAAGTTTCACTGATTTCTATAAAGAAAAAAACAAAACATTATGATGTTTCCCTTTGTTTTATTTATATATAATAGTGTTAAATGATGGCATCTGACTACTTTGACTTATGAACTTTTTCAATCAGAGCAGGACGAGTAAACATCATATAAGGACGAGTAACATGTCAATGCCACTCGGCCTACAGGACGAGTATACAGTAAAATATAATTTGTCCCCTGCTGATATATTACCGGAAAGATTGTAAACCAAGCATTATTGCTTTACGCAATTGGGGTCCAAAGTTGACCTATTTCAATCCAGTTGCATTGGGACTATTATCAGGAAGTTCCCATTTTTAAAAATACCATTAGAAAGGCCAATCATGGCCCTTTTAGACGACATCATTATTTCTCCTGTGTCGTGATTGGTTGAGCCACAGTCACGAGTTAAGCATGCCGACCTTCAACGTGCGCAACTTCCGCAAGGTGTGATTTTACGTTTATTGATAGAGCAGGGGTGTAAGCTTAGATCGATAAAAACTACTTTATCGATAATTAAAGTTTAGAAATTGGAAATCATTGTAGAGTTTAATCATTTGCATTTAAGGAAAAAACTAAATTATTTTGAGGAAAAACGGCCGTTTGAATGCTAAAAGTAAAACCTTGTCTGGAAAACAATGAATTTACAACGGGGACACACTGTTTGGATGCAATCTGTAGTCATTGGTTGTTAAATCTGTAGTGCGAGGGTCACGAAGTGACCCGAGGTGCTAGGAGGGTTGGGGGGCATCCCCCCCCCCCACCGAGACAATTGTTGATTCTGAGATGCAATCTCCTGCATTCTATGGCCAAAAATGACACTGATATATGCTGAAAAGTCAAGCTATTTTTAACCATGTTACACTGAAAACATGAAATGTCACATCACTCTGGCAATCTGTAAAATCGTTCCTACTGTTTTATTACAATTGACTGAAATATCATCTCACTGACAATCAGTGATCAGTATTTATAGAGTGTATGTACATTTAAGAGTTATTAGTTCTCATGGTTTCAATTATGTTAGTCGTAGAACATTTCCTAATTCAGTCAGTGTTTTTTTTATGTGTTTTGTGAATGCACCCTGTGCCTGTGCCATTGTGAAAAATAGCGACATTTTTATAGAAATTGTGAAAATTGTGAAATATTATAACAAAAGAAAAAGAAACTTTTTTCACTTTTAATTTCACAGTTTAATATCCCTTGGTTTTAAGTTTTGTTTTTGGGAAATACAGACTAGTTTTAACACCAGCGTATATTAAGACTAGTATCCTTACTGGTCTGTATTTATGCTGTCGATTTTCTTTTTTTTTCTTCTTCAGATTGTGAATTTTTTTGATATTATAATTGTGAAAAAAGTATACTTTTTGGCATTGTGAATGGGGCCGAATGACGGCCCCAAATTAGGCATAAAAAAAACACTGTCAGTCACTGTATTTTTTTTTTACAATCACAACGAAATTCGTTGTTGCATGCAAACTGGTCGTAGTGGGGTAAATGGAATAGAAATTCGTATAAAATACAGACAAATCGTAGTGGTTGGCATCTCTGACATACTCAGCGGTTTTCAGAAACGCATGTCCCTCGCTACAGTCTCAGTCTGGTAGGGTAATGTACTGACCTACTGAGTTAAATTTGACTACAATATATTCAATGGAGGGTCAGGGTGTAGCAACCCATATTGATAAAAAAATTGTGTCATCTGTGTTTTGTAAATCTGGGACCATGCTATTAAAATCTTAAATGAACAAAAATCAACATTACTGAAATTGATGATCATTCTGTCTTCTATTGTATTTTTATGATGAAAAATAATAAAGGAATTTCATAATCAGTGCAATAAGTTAAGTCATACAGTAGTCTATTAGCTATAGTTTTGGATTTGACGACATGGGCATATTGTGACAACAATTTTGGCAACCAATAAACAGAATTCTATTTCCTGTCATTCTAAAAATAGATTCTAAATTGTACATGAACGACACATTTACAGAATGCGCCTGTTCAATGAATATGCACAGTTAAACAAAAAGTAAACAGACCGTTTTAATATAAATATTAATCATAAGTCGCATATATCTGGTCAAACATACGAAGACAACCACACAGGTTGTAACTTGTCATGTAGGCAAATGTTGCATGTCAGCAATGTCAATGACCATGGAAACACGTAAACTTTCTCACACTTACCCAGATTTGATACTCTCAAAAATCGGATGGGACTTTTGTGCACTTGGTCCGCCATCTCCTTCCTTTAAATCTTGCTCTGCCCCGGGCTCCAGCAGCTGGGGCTGGGATGAATGCGTGTGACCTGTCCAACTTGTCGACATTTTCGTCGGGAACTTAGTGGTTGAACTAAGTTTAAATATCGTAGCTGTTAATCTTACGAAATTATTCCTGGGTATGTTTTCCTATGTAAAACGTTGTATAGGAAGATTTTTTTTAAAATTAATATAGAATCATTTTTTAAATGATATACATTGCTATAGGCTATATTGTTTTTATTTAGTCCAAGAAATTAACTGTTTTATTAATTTCGTAAAATATATAATTACCGGCCCAGTCTAATCCGCGGACTTTCCTGGTGAGCTCTGACCCAAAATCGGCGAGGAAAACGCCGACATTTGAGAAAACGCTGGGCTTGTTAATAATTTGACAATTAAAGATAATTAAACACGTTTTTAAACGTTTCAAAATAAAACGACGCATATTTGAATACCCATATAGCAAAATTAATGATTTTGCTTTTAAAAGGACACATGGCAATCTTGACGTTTTTATCCGGCCAGGCCTGCCAAATCTCCGGATAAAATCCGGAGATTTTTTCAGTTGCTCTCCGGATCTCCGGATTTAAGTGTAAAATCGCCGGATTTTCAATCAAAACAAAATGTTCATGATTTAACAATATATATGTATTATGGGGTTTCCGGACCAGGTATCTGTGGCGACGTGGTCCAGCTGTAACGTGGTCCAGCTATATCTAAGTTTAAATCTGGATAGATATCAACTTTTTGATGCATCTGAAAAAGAAGTATCTGGAATAGCGTGGTCCAGCTATAGATAAGTTTTAAATTGGATGTTTGGTAGAAAAATGTGGGTGGATGTCTTGTTTACTAAGATATATGATCAAAACTGAATAGTTTTGTTAAATCTTAAAGAATAGCTTCTTCTTGACGTTTTAACTTACTAGCTTCTGCAACATACACTGTAATAAACTCTTTTTCATAAGCGTTTGATTCTCCGAGTTTCCAGAATTAAGAACTCTACAAAGGTGGTGGATCATACTCAAACACATTACTAAAACAATAAATCACACACTTTTTAGACCTTTTTTTGTAAGGTTGCCATTGCTTCCTTTCTTTCCTGCTCTACTAGTTCTTTTTTTTGAACTTCACTAATTTCAAGTTTCTTTTGTTTGATGTCCTGTTTTAAACTATAATATTTATCCAACTCAACCAAAACCAACTTAAACTCTTGCTCAGATATCTGTGCATCACTCAATGCTTTTGATATCAAATTGTTTATGCTATTCAACTTAGACTCTGTCAAAGTTTTTATTTCATAATGTTTTGGAGCTTTTGAATTAAGCTTACGTCTAACTTTTTTTTCTATCAAAGATTAAAATATATAACCATAAAGAAAAAACTACATCAATTTATACGCCACAATTCCAGTTGCAGCCATACATATCACAATAAACATAATCTCTCTATTTTGTTAGTCTGGGGATGGTGTATAGAAATCACTCGACTTAGGCTCTGGTTCCGAAGGCCAATGTTTACCATTTATGTGATAATACTGCTTCATAGCCTGGTCCACATCACAGCAGGGCGAAAGCGAAACTAGTAAATAAAAAATCTACATCCAAACAACTACAAAAACAAACAAACAAGCTTTTTTTGTTATAATTTTTGTAACAAGAGCATAACAAATTTCATCTACAGAATAAGGCTTAAAAAATACAAAATGAAAAAGTACACGCAGATAAAAACACATTAAAACAAATAATCTACCAATAACATAAAGAAATAGATGAAAAAATACAACCTCCAGAAAATTATATAACAATACAAAAATCCCAATTAACCAGAAATCCAAAAACAAAGCCTAGAACTTTTGTGGAAAAAATATGTCTCCTAAATTGCAAGAATGATTTAAAAGGTATTAACTATAACAAGTATGGTAAAAAAGATCAAACAATTTACCCAATAAGCAGTGTGTTCTGTGATAATTTTGTATTATCTGCACCATCCAACTTTGTCTGTGACAATAAAATAGAAAAAAATACGTTAGTAGGACTTTACAACCAGCGCATCCACACAGTCCTAATAAAACACAACCAAAAAGCATTCTGTTTCTATTCCCCACTCCATTTTTATTTTTTTATTTTTTTATACATACAAGAAAATGGGTAAAACAAAACTTTCCCTGGAAGACATAGAAGAGATAAGAAAATCAAAAGGTGCTTTATCTGCGTCAGGGATACAGAAAAAATATAATATTGGTTGGGGGAGATTACAAAGAATATGGAATGGTACTGTAGAAAATGTAGATACATACATCTCCTGTGCAATAAATAGAATACACAGATAAAGAGGCGGTTGTAGAGGATTTTTATACAAAATTAGAGCAGATAGAAATAAAGATGGATAGACAAATAGAACTAATGCAGAACGTGATGCATCCGAGTTAGAGTCTGTTGAATCTGAGTTAGAGTCTGTGCTGGAAACAGAATCTTACAAACAAGAAGACATTACTACAACTATACAAGAGTATACGGATTTTACCAAAACAGTTGTTTATTGTGTTATTACTGGATTTGCTGTATGGCAATTGGTATGTAAGACTTATAAAAATGTAGAACCGGTGGTAAAGTCAGATGCGCCAATACAAAGTTCTTATAAAAAGAAGCAAGACGTGTTTGATTTTTAAGAATGTTGTTATAACGGATAATGCCGTTGTAAATTTTGTGTACTTTTTCATTTTGTATTTTTAAGCCTTATTCTGTTAGGTAGATGACATTTTTTATGCTCTTGTTACAAAAATTATAAAAAAAAAAAGCTTGTTTGTTTGTTTTTGTAGTTGTTTGGATGTAGATTTTTTATCTACTAGTTTCGCTTTCGCCTTGCTGTCTTCCTTTACAAATATCGCTGTCTTTCAAATGGCGCAATGTCTGAATTGAAAATAGAAGTCAGAGATGAGCATGGCAACAAGATAGATAATCACCGCTTACCTATGAGTTGAGTTTTTGAATTTATTTAAAAATTATATTTTTGTAAAAAACAATGAGTATATTTGGAGCAACAAAACCTGAGAAAACAGAAGACTTGGGGACTTTAACCAATCATGTTCTAGATTTACAGAGGCGAGTTGTGCCTATTGTTAACCAATTTAAACAAATGAGAGATAAAGTTGATAATCTTAAACATGGGATTATTACAATATTTGCGGAGGCTAAGGGTCCACTTGCATTGAACAGAGTACTCTCATTTGGTAATGGTGGAGGAGAAACAGATGTGGGATATGTAATGACACGCCTTGGGTGGATTGTGGGAATAGGTTTAGCAAGTGAACGAATAATTGGTGACGTGTCTATAGTGGTCTCTGTCAATGGTGTTGAAGAACCAAATTATGGTATAACGCTTCACACCACCCCACGCAACCACGATAACTTTGATAGACCTTTAGATATTAGTGCTGGTTCTGTCATTAACGTTGTATGCAAGGTTGCCAACGCTAACGCTGTGAATACGGTGGCATCATTATTAATTGAATTAATTTTTTTTTTCTTATTAAACAAAATGAAGCAACCGACAGCACCAAATTTATATCCTGAGTTGCCAGTGGAAGACGGACATAATTATAGATTACAGAAGATTTCAGAGATTGAACAGAAGTTAATTACAGAGCGAGATACACGCAAGTCTCTTTATAAAAAATATAAACGTGTTATTAGATTCACAGATGAAATTGACACTACCTTAATATCTGCAAGTGTTATTATGGCCGGGGTTGGTTTGGCAGTGCCTGTTATGCTCCCTTTGGAAATTGCTGCCATTGTGTGTGGGGACAACAGGTGGTTGTGTCAAATTTATTAGACGTAAGCTTAATTCAAAAGCTCAAAAACATTATGAAATAAAAACTTTGGCAGAGTCTAAGTTGAATAGCATAAAAAAATTGATATCAAAAGCATTGAGTGATGCACAGATATCTGAGCAAGAGTTTAAGTTGGTTTTGGATGAGTTGGATAAATATTATAGTTTGAAACAGGACATCAAACAAAAGAAACTTGAAATTAGTGAAGTTAAAAAAAAGAACTAGTGGAGCAGGGTAGAAAGGAAGCAATGGCAACCTAAATTCTAAAAAGTGTGTGATTTATTGTTTTAGTAAGTATGATCCACCACCTTTGTATAGTTCTTAATTCTGGAAACTCGGAGAATCAAACTATATGATTTTCTAAAAGAAAATCTTATTTTGTTGATTTTGTGTTTATTCGTTGATTTGGGTGTTATTTTGATAACAAATCACCTTTTTTAAAAAAATCTTAAAATATAACTCTGGACCAGCTTATTTCAGCAACTTGCGGTAAGCGTTTTTTATATATATGTATTTTTGGGTTTCTGGATCAAATCTCGAGTAAAACGAGGGCTTTGGTCCAGAAACCCCAAAATACATAGATATTAACCTACCCAGCTAGCAAAGCATATGGGACCCATATGGGTCCAATGTTGTTTTCCATACGGGCCCAATATGGGCTGCCCACATGGGCCCCATACCAAAAGTGCAACCGGGATTAACCTGGGTCCCATGTGGGCAGCCCATGTGGGTCAAAGCAGCTAGCAAAGCATATGGGACCCATATAAGTAATCCCACGTGGGCGTGCCCGGATATAGCCCATATGGGTCCCATTTACCCTTGCTTTCTGAATGTGGGACCCATATAGGACCCATATGGGTAATCCCACATGGGCGTGCCCGGATATAGCCCACATGGGTCCCATTTACCCTTGCTTGCTGGGTATATTTTCACAGTTTACCAGCTATTTCTCGAATTGGTCCTGTTACGCTCCCTAGTCAGAGGAATATTTACTGTTTATACTGTTTATACTGTAGTCGAAGTAGCCTGGTTCCCTGGCCTCCCACAATGCTTTGCACAGTAGTGTGCAAATCATTGTGGGAGGCCAGGGAACCAGACTATAGTCGAAGCAGGTGTAAACCAATAGGTTTCTTAGGCCCGTTTACAATAGGTTGTTTTCCCAGTCTGGTAATGATTTTTTTCATAAGTAAATGACTTCCGGTTCCTTATTGTTTATCGGTCTGAATTTATTAGGATGATTTTCCCAGTTTTTATTTAGCCTACTTTTAAAGGAATTAATGGTGGGTGCCTCAATCACTGTGTCTGATAGTTTGTTCCAAGATTCTACGGCTCTGTAAACAGATGAATTGTTCCTAATATCAATTCTTTCCCATTTTTTAAAAAATAGTTCTTGGAGTTTCCCCTTGTACCAAGATCAGGGGCCTGAGTGATCAGTTTATTTTTGTCAATTGTACCGATATCATTTAAGATTTTTTAAACCTGAATCATGTCAGCTCCGCTCTCTTCTATACTCAAGGGTTGGTAGCCCTAGCATAGTGAGTCTTAATTTACATGGTACGGAACTGAGGTTTTTCACCATCCTAGCTGCTCTTTTTTGGAAATTTTCTGTAGCAATTATATCCTTTTTTAGGTAGGCGGACCAAACCACCGTGGCGTATTTAAGGTTGGGTCTAACAAAGGGATTTGTATAAACACACAAACATTTCTCTGTCCATGTACGTGAACGTTTTATAAATTAGGCCACTATTTCTATTGGCCTTAGATACTTTATCACTTATATGATTGGAGAACTTCAGTTTTGAGTCAAATGTTACTCCTAGGTCTTTTTCGTGTATTACTTTGGTAATTTCTTCTATTTTATTCACATTATCCTTGATATAAAATACATTGGATTCATCATCATTATTGCCAATATGTAGGTGTTTGCACTTTTTATCATTACATGTCATTTGCCATTGTTAAGCCCATTCACATGCAGTGAAGATAATGTCCTGTAGGTCCATCGCACGCTGTGGGCTATTTATGCATGTATACAGTTTTGTGTCGTCAGCAAAAAGTTTGGTGGTACAGGACATGGCGTCTTGGAGGTCATCGATGTAAATAAGAAACAAAACAGGCCCAAGAACACTGCCCTAGGGAACCCCGCTTGTGACATCCCTGAGTTCTGAGACCTGCCCATCACCCTTTGTTTTATGTGTGTCAAAAAGTCTTCGATCCAGTCATATAGTTAACATTTATGCATATAGATTTTACCTTACTGAATAAGCTTTTGTGGGGTACTTTGTTGAAGGCCGCTCTGAAGTCCAGATAAACGAACTTCTATAGCCTCTGACCAGTCATCAATCACTTCAATAACTGGGTAGCACAGGAGCAGCCCTGTCTGAAACCATGTTGATGAATTGATAGAAGTAAGTTCTTGATTAAATGGTCAACTATTTCTATTCTACCATTTTTTTTTTCATTATCCAACAAGATATTGGTAGATAATTTTCCGACTTCGCCTTTTTCCCGGATTTGAAGACTGCGGTGACATTGGCTGTTTTCCATATTTCTGGTAGTTTTCCTTCATCCATGTATTTCTTGAAGATATTTGTAAGGGGTGCAGTCAATGTATTCGCACATTCCTTGAATATTCTAGTGTGGAGATTATCTGGTCCTTGTGATTTAGAAGACTTGATTTGAATTAATAGTTTGTTGACAATTTCCTCTGTAATACTGATGTTTCTTAATCTAGAAGTGGTTGGTTTTTCTTCCAATATTGATATAGTATCAATGTTTTCATTGGTAAATACAGACACAAAGTGGTTATTTAGTACTTCGGCTTTTTCGTTATCATTTCTCGTTGTACCGCCATTGATTGTTTCTAAGTTGCTGACAGAAAATTTTGTTTTGGTGTTTGATCGGACGTATTTTCAGAATAGTTTGTTATCAGTTTTGATTTTGTTGCCAAATCCTTTTCATAGTTATATTTACATCTTCTCAATTCGTAGACAACATTATTCCTTGCTAATTTATTTTCGTTGTAGTTTATTTCATTTTTACAGTGTTTATATTTGGTCCATTTCCTGTGCTTTATTCTGATGATTTTGGTTGCATTTTTGTCTACAATAGGTTATTTCTGGTTGACCTTGGATTGACTCTGCCCACTGGTATGGATTTTTCTAATGAATTGATAATGGTTTCAGCAAAGCTACTCCAGGCCTCAGTCATTGGTTTATCCCCTAACACATCGTTCCGATCGACGTCATCCAGATCACTATTCAATTGAGTATAATCACCTTTATGGAAGTTCAATTTTGGTGTATTGTTGACTTCAAGATCGAAATAACAATTAAATTTAAAGTTTAGAGTTATGTGATCACTTTTCCCTAGTCTTGGGTCATAATTGATTGATTCAATCATATTTTCCTCATTTGTAAATATGAGGTCATTTTAAAGAGGGTTCATCACCAGCTCTATATCTGGTTGGTTCAACAACATGTTGAAACAGAAAGTTATCTCTGATACTTCAAAGAAGACATTTGCAGGATGCTCATACCCACAGGTGGTTCTCATATCATCCCACTTGATTTCTTTAAAGTTAAAATCACCCATAATTAACACATGAGAATACACATTTGATAACATTTTGCCAATAATACCAGGCAGTTTGAGATTATTTGAACAGTCACTATTGGGGCTTCTGTATACACATCCTATTATAAGTTTATCGGTATTGTGGAGTCTCACTTCACACCATACAGATTCTTTGAAGTTAGAGTCGGCATCAACCAAGATTGCATATTTTTGTATAGATTTCTACTCCTCTGCCTTTTTGTAGGTCTGAGGTATGCATATCAAAGCCATAAATTTGAAAGAGAGTGCTGGCTATGCTGACTTGGTTGTATTTCCATATCATCAGTCATGTAATGCACTGATCGAATATACAATAAATACCTAAGGACACAATTAGTTACTTCAGTAGCCATAGTTTCTAGCTTGTCGAGTAGTCGAAGGTGTGGGACATTAGCAAAGGCCTTTGTAAAGTCCAGCAATATGACAACGATTGACTTGACCTTTGGGGTCTACATTACTGGCAAGGTCTCGGATGGTGGGGATAATGTGTCTTTCATATGAACGTCTATTACGAATATCATGTTGTGTGTCATTTAGGATACTATATTTCTCCAGCTGTCTCATCATGCTGCTACAGATTATGTGTTCCAGTATATGCAGGAGATAGCTTAAGCTATACTGGGCGGTAATTCTCTGGTTTTTTTTCTCTCCTTTATTTGAAGATAGAGACTACCATAGCTTTCTTTCAATATATTGAGATGATATTCTGGTTTATAAGAGTGTGAACACTGTTGTCAGTTCAGTGGACATTTCCTTCAGTAATCTGGCTGGAATTTCGTCAGAACCGCTGGCTTTGTGAAGTTAAAAGGTTTGATAAAGGTTTCCTAACTCCAATTCCCTCTGGTGCGACTTTTATTTTGTCCATGGCTGGATAATTATTTGGGCATTTGTCCTTGATTTTTTTAGCTTTGGTAAAGCTGCGTTTTTTCGTAATGATCTTCGGTGTACACCCCTGTCAATAGTGCCATGCATGATTTGATGTCATCCCACATTTGGGGAATTTGGCTTGCTGTGTTTTATTTGGCGACAAACTCATCATGGAAGGAGTTACTCAAGTTCTTCATCTTTTCAATGTTGGCTCTCTTCCAGGGGCAGATATTGCGTCTAACTGGCTTGCTGCATTTTGGGGTCATGTTAGTCCAACATGTTAGACGTCATACAGCAGTTTTTTTCACGTTTAACCTTCATTATTGAGATTTTCTTTTTTCATGTTCAATGTCGCTGTGTCGCATTTTGACAACAAATACAAAAAGTTAAAAATTATAAGATGACATGAAACATGCAAAATGCGAAGTCTTTTTTATCAAGGCCTGAAAGTCACGTTAGCTTCGAAGAAAACAATGTCGTGATCACCTAGAACTGGCATCTGTTTACAAGTGATGAACAAGTAGAGTGTTTTTCTTTTCTTGTAGGGTTTACCATCTGTTTGCAGGCACAAACTTGTAAATACACACCGGAGAGAAACTATTACAAGTGTATACGGTGTATATGGACAAGTGTAAAGGTTTCACTATAGTTTGTATGTACAAGTGTAACGGCTTCTCTCCGGTATGTATGTACAAATATATACATACATTCTGGAGATAAACCATTACACTTGTCCATACATACCAGAGAGAAACAATTGCATGTGTGCATACATACTGGAGAGAAACCATTACACGTGTACATACATACCAGAGAGAAACAATTACATGTGTGCATACATACTGAAGAGAAACCATTACACTTGTACATACATACTAGAGAGAAACAATTACATCTGTGCATACATACTAGAGAGAAACCATTACACTTGTACATATATACCAGAGAGAAACAATTACATCTGTGCATACATACATGAGAGAAACCATTACCCTTGTACATATATACCAGAGATAAAAAAAATACATTAGTGCATACATACTGCAAAGAAACCATTACACTTGTACATATATACCAGAGAGAAACAATGACATGTGTGCATAAACACTGGAGAGAAACCATTACACTTGTAAATATATACCAGAGAGAAACAATTACATCTGTGCATACATACTGCAAAGAAATCATTACAATTGTACATATATACCAGAGAGAAACCATTACACTTGTACATACACAATGGAGAGAAACCATTCAGTCCATGTGTACATATGCACTGGTGAGAAACAAGTACACGTGTGCATATATACTGGAGAGAAACCATTACACTTGTACACATATACTGGAGAGAAACAATTACATGTGTGCATAAATACTGGAGAAACCATCACACTTGTACATACGTACTGGAGAGAAACATTTACACTTGTACATACATACATACCGGAGAGAAACCGTTACACTTGTACATATATAATGGTGATAAACCATTATACTTGTACATATACACTGGGGCTGAACCGTTCAGTACACTTGTGCAAATGCACTGGGGAGAAACAAGTACTCGTGTGCATACATACTGGAGATAAACCACTACAATTGTACAAACACACCGGAGAGAAACCAGTACAATTGTACATACATAATGGAGAGAAACCAATACACTTGTACATACATACATACTGCAGAGAAACCATTACACTTGTCCATACATACCGGAGAGAAACCAGTACAATTATACATACATGCTGAGAGAAACAAGTACAATTGTCCATACATACTGCAGAGAAACCATTACACTTGTACATACACACTGCAGAGAAACCAGTACAATTGTACATACACACCGGAGAGAAACCAGTACAATTGTACATACACACCAGTACAATTGTACATACATACTGCAGAGACACCATTACACCAGTCCATACACACTGGAGAGAAACCATTACAACTGTACATTCATACTGCAGAGAAACCATTACACTTGTACATACACACTGGAGAGAAACCAGTACAATGTACATACATACTGGGGAGAAACCATAACACTGTACATACACACTGGAGAGAAACCATTACACTTGGACATACATACTGCAGAGAAAACATTACCTTTGTACATACATATTGGAGAGAAACCATTACACTTGTACATACATACTGCAGAGAAAACATTACACTTGTACATACATATTGGAGAGAAACCATTACACTTGTACATACATACTGGAGAGAAAGAACCATTACACGTGTACATACATACTGGAGCACTTGTACATACATACTGGAGAAAGAACCATTACACTTGTTCATACACACTGGAGAGAAACCATTACACTTGTACATACATACTGGAGAGAAACCATTACACTTGTACATAAATACTGGAGAGAAAATAACCATTACACTTGTACATACACACTGGAGAGAAACCATTACACCTCTACATACACACTGGAGAGAAACAATTACACTTGTACATACATATTGGAGAGAAAGAACCATTACACTTGTACATACACACTGGAGAGAAACCATTACACTTGTACATACACACTGGAGAGAAACCATTACACTTGTATATACACACTGGAGAGAAACCATTATACTTGTATATACACACTGGAGAGAAACCATTACACTTGTACATACACACTGGAGAGAAACCATTACACTTGTACATACACACTGGAGAGAAACCATTAGACTTGTATATACACACTGGAAAGAAACCACTAGACTTGTACATACACACTGGAGAGAAACCATTACACTTGTACATACACACTGGAGAGAAACCATTAGACTTGTATATACACACTGGAGAGAAACCATTAGACTTTTACATACACACTGGAGAGAAACCATTAGACTTGTACATACATACTGGAGAGAAACCATTACACTTAGACATACATACTGGAGAGGAACCATTACACGTGTACATACACACTGGAGAGAAACCATTAGACTTGTATATACACACTGGAGAGAAACCATTACACTTGTACATACACACTGGAGAGAAACCATTAGACTTGTACATACACACTGGAGAGAAACCATTACACTTGTACATATACACTGGAGAGAAACCATTAGACTTGTACATACACACTGGAGAGAAACCATTACACTTGTACATACATACTGGAAAAAAGAACCATTACACTTGTACATACACACTGGAGAGAAACCATTAGACTTGTATATACACACTGGAGAGAAACCATTACACTTGTACATACACACTGGAGAGAAACCATTACACTTGTACATACACACTGGAGAGGAACCATTACACGTGTTCATACATACTGGAGAGAAAGAACCATTACACTTGTACATATACACTGGAGAGAAACCATTACACTTGTACATACACACTGGAGAGAAACCATTACACGTGTACATACACACTGGAGAGAAACCATTACACTTGTACATACACACTGGAGAGAAACCAGTAAAACTATACATACATACTGGAGAGAAACTATTACACTTGTACATACACACTCGGGAGAAACCAATACATTGTACATACACACTGGATAAAAAACATAACACTTGTAAATACATACTGGAGAGAAAGAACTATTACACTTCTACATACACACTGTAGAGAAAACATTACACTTGTACATACACACTGGAGAGAAAACATTACACTTGTACATACATACTGGGGAGAAACTATTACACTTGTACATGCATACTGGAGAGAAACCATTACACGTGTACGTACACACTGGAGAAAAACCATTACACTTGTACATACATACACACTGGAAAAAAACCATTACACTTGTACATACACACTGGAGAAAAACTATTACACTTGAACATACATACATACTGGAGAAAAACCATTACACTTGTACATACATACACACTGGAGAAAAACCATAACACTTGTACACACACAACAGAGAGAAAACATTACACTTGTACATACATGCTGGATAGAAACCATTACACTTGTACATACATACTGGAGAGAAACCATTACACTTGTACATACATACTGGGGAGAAACCATACCACTTGTACATACATACTGGAGAGAAACCATTACACTTGTACATCCATACTGGAGAGAAACCATTATACCTGTACAAACATACTGGAGATTATACTTTACGTACATACCAGTGAGAAACTATTACACTTGTACACACATACAGTTACTGGAGAGAAACCATTGTACATTCATAACAGAGAGAAACCATTAAACTAGTCCATACATACCGATGAGAATTAAATTGAATTGGGTTTTAAGGCGCACTAACACATTAAAGTTTATATGGCGCCTAACAGTCATGAACATGCCAGGCTCATCCTCCATGTACATCGAGATAAAATATGGAAAATGGGCCTAGAACCTTCTCACCCTTAACTGCAAAGTTACTGCAAATTCTATCGTAGAAACTCCGTTTATGCTGGAGCCTCGTTTATTGTTTTACTGCCACTGCTCTTTTGATGCGAGTGAGATGGCACCTGAAACAATGCAGGGATCATGATGAAGACCTTTAACAAACATGAACAAAAAATGATAAAATGAATATGAATTTGGGGGGATTCTACCCCTCTGCCTACCCCTCCAAAGGGATCTGCAGTGGCCCTATTCTTTGCCCCGTGACAAAACGGGGCCCCCGGGAACCACACGGGCATACCTGTGAGAAACAGTTACACAGTTACACTTGTACATACATACCTCAGAGAAACAATTACACTTGCACATACTTACTGGAAGGAAACCATTACACTTGTAAATTCATACATACCGGAGAGAAACCATTACACTTGTAATACACACTGGAGAGAAACCAGTACAATTGTACATACATGCTGGAGAGAAACCATTACACTTGTCCATACACACTGGAGAGAAACCAACACATTTGTACATACACACTGGATAAAAAACATTACACTTGTACATACATACTGGAGAGAAAGAACTATTACACTGGTACATACACACTGGAGAAAACCCATTACACTTGTACATACATACTGGAAAGAAACCATTACACTTTTGCATACACACTGGGGAAAAACCGTTACACTTGTACATACACACTGGAGAGAAACCATTACACTTGTACATACACTCTGGAGAGAAACCGTTACACTTGTACATAAATACTGGGAAAAAACCATTACACTTGTGCATACACACTGGAGAGAAACCATTATACTTGTACATACATACTGGAGAGACAACCATTATACTTGTACATACATACTGGAAAGAAACCATTACATTTGTGCATACACACTGGAGAGAAACCATTATACTTGTACATACATACTGGAGAGACTAACACTATACTTGTACATACATACTGGAGAGACAACCATTACATTTGTACATACACACTGGATAAAAAACATTACACTTGTACATACATACTGGAGAGAAAGAACTATAACACTGGTACATACACACTGGAGAAAACCCGTTACACTTGTACATACATACTGGAAAGAAACCATTACACTTTTGCATACACACTGGGGAGAAACCGTTACACTTGTACATACACACTGGAGAGAAACCATTACATTTGTACATACACACTGGGGAGAAACCGTTACACTTGTACATACACACTGGAGAGAAACCATTACATTTGTACATACACACTGGATAAAAAACATTACACTTGTACATACATACTGGAGAGAAAGAACTATTACACTGGTACATACACACTGGAGAGAAACCATTATATTTGTACATACATACTGGAGAGACTAACACTATACTTGTACATACATACTGGAGAGACAACCATTGCATTTGTACATATACACTGGATAAAAAACATTACACTTGTACATACATACTGGAGAGAAAGAACTATTACACTGGTACATACACACTGGAGAAAACCCGTTACACTTGTACATACATACTGGAAAGAAACCATTACACTTTTGCATACACACTGGGGAGAAACCGTTAAACTTGTACATACACACTGGAGAGAAACCATTACATTTGTACATACACACTGGGGAGAAACCGTTACACTTGTACATACACACTGGAGAGACAACCATTACATTTGTACATACATACTGGATAAAAAACATTACACTTGTACATACACACTGGAGAGAAAGAACTATTACACTTGTACATACACACTGCAGAAAACCCGTTATACTTGTACATACATACTGGAAAGAAACCATACACTTTTGCATACACACTGGGGAGAAACCGTTACACTTGTACATACAAACTGGAGAGAAACCATTACACTTGTGCATACACACTGGAGAGAAACCATTATACTTGTACATACATACTGGAGAGACAACCATTATACTTGTACATACATACTGGACAGACAACCATTATACTTGTACATACACACTGGAGAGAAACCATTACACTTGTGCATACACACTGGAGAGAAACCATTATACTTGTACATACATACTGGAGAGACAACCATTATACGTGTACATACATACTGGAAAGAAACCATTACATTTGTGCATACACACTGGAGAGATACCACTATACTTGTACATACACATTGGAGAGACTACCACTATACTTGTACATACATACTGGAGAGACCATTACACTTGTACATACATACTGGGGAGAAACTATTACACTTGTACATGCATACTGGAGAGAAACCATTACACGTGTACGTACACACTGGAGAAAAACCATTACACTTGTACATACATACACACTGGAAAAAAACCATTACACTTGTACATACACACTGGAGAAAAACTATTACACTTGAACATACATACATACTGGAGAAAAACCATTACACTTGTACATACATACACACTGGAGAAAAACCATTACACTTGTACACACACAACAGAGAGAAAACATTACACTTGTACATACATGCTGGATAGAAACCATTACACTTGTACATACATACTGGAGAGAAACCATTACACTTGTACATACATACTGGGGAGAAACCATTCCACTTGTACATACATACTGGAGAGAAACCATTACACTTGTACATCCATACTGGAGAGAAACCATTATACCTGTACAAACATACTGGAGATTATACTTTACGTACATACCAGTGAGAAACTATTACACTTGTACACACATACAGTTACTGGAGAGAAACCATTGTACATTCATAACAGAGAGAAACCATTAATATAAAACTAGTCCATACATACCGATGAGAATTAAATTGAATTGGGTTTTAAGGCGCACTAACACATTAAAGTTTATATGGCGCCTAACAGTCATGAACATGCCAGGCTCATCCTCCATGTACATCGAGAAAAAATATGGAAAATGGGCCTAGAACCTTCTCACCCTTAACTGCAGAGTTACTGCAAATTCTATCGTAGAAACTCCGTTTATGCTGGAGCCTCGTTTATTGTTTTACTGCCACTGCTCTTTTGATGCGAGTGAGATGGCACCTGAAACAATGCAGGGATCATGATGAAGACCTTTAACAAACATGAACAAAAAATGATAAAATGAATATGAATTTGGGGGGATTCTACCCCTCTGCCTACCCCTCCAAAGGGATCTGCAGTGGCCCTATTCTTTGCCCTGTGACAAAACGGGGCCCCCGGGAACCACACGGGCATACCTGTGAGAAACAGTTACACAGTTACACTTGTACATACATACCTCAGAGAAACAATTACACTTGCACATACTTACTGGAAGGAAACCATTACACTTGTAAATTCATACATACCGGAGAGAAACCATTACACTTGTAATACACACTGGAGAGAAACCAGTACAATTGTACATACATGCTGGAGAGAAACCATTACAC
Source organism: Cyrtodaria siliqua (assembly GCA_037043455.1). Taxonomy (NCBI): domain Eukaryota; kingdom Metazoa; phylum Mollusca; class Bivalvia; order Adapedonta; family Hiatellidae; genus Cyrtodaria; species Cyrtodaria siliqua. The sequence continues at coordinate 44,016 of JAWPHD010004578.1, read as the reverse complement.
TTGTCCATACACACTGGAGAGAAACCAACACATTTGTACATACACACTGGATAAAAAACATTACACTTGTACATACATACTGGAGAGAAAGAACTATTACACTGGTACATACACACTGGAGAAAACCCATTACACTTGTACATACATACTGGAAAGAAACCATTACACTTTTGCATACACACTGGGGAAAAACCGTTACACTTGTACATACACACTGGAGAGAAACCATTACACTTGTACATACACTCTGGAGAGAAACCGTTACACTTGTACATAAATACTGGGAAAAAACCATTACACTTGTGCATACACACTGGAGAGAAACCATTATACTTGTACATACATACTGGAGAGACAACCATTATACTTGTACATACATACTGGAAAGAAACCATTACATTTGTGCATACACACTGGAGAGAAACCATTATACTTGTACATACATACTGGAGAGACTAACACTATACTTGTACATACATACTGGAGAGACAACCATTACATTTGTACATACACACTGGATAAAAAACATTACACTTGTACATACATACTGGAGAGAAAGAACTATAACACTGGTACATACACACTGGAGAAAACCCGTTACACTTGTACATACATACTGGAAAGAAACCATTACACTTTTGCATACACACTGGGGAGAAACCGTTACACTTGTACATACACACTGGAGAGAAACCATTACATTTGTACATACACACTGGGGAGAAACCGTTACACTTGTACATACACACTGGAGAGAAACCATTACATTTGTACATACACACTGGATAAAAAACATTACACTTGTACATACATACTGGAGAGAAAGAACTATTACACTGGTACATACACACTGGAGAGAAACCATTATATTTGTACATACATACTGGAGAGACTAACACTATACTTGTACATACATACTGGAGAGACAACCATTGCATTTGTACATATACACTGGATAAAAAACATTACACTTGTACATACATACTGGAGAGAAAGAACTATTACACTGGTACATACACACTGGAGAAAACCCGTTACACTTGTACATACATACTGGAAAGAAACCATTACACTTTTGCATACACACTGGGGAGAAACCGTTAAACTTGTACATACACACTGGAGAGAAACCATTACATTTGTACATACACACTGGGGAGAAACCGTTACACTTGTACATACACACTGGAGAGACAACCATTACATTTGTACATACATACTGGATAAAAAACATTACACTTGTACATACACACTGGAGAGAAAGAACTATTACACTTGTACATACACACTGCAGAAAACCCGTTATACTTGTACATACATACTGGAAAGAAACCATACACTTTTGCATACACACTGGGGAGAAACCGTTACACTTGTACATACAAACTGGAGAGAAACCATTACACTTGTGCATACACACTGGAGAGAAACCATTATACTTGTACATACATACTGGAGAGACAACCATTATACTTGTACATACATACTGGACAGACAACCATTATACTTGTACATACACACTGGAGAGAAACCATTACACTTGTGCATACACACTGGAGAGAAACCATTATACTTGTACATACATACTGGAGAGACAACCATTATACGTGTACATACATACTGGAAAGAAACCATTACATTTGTGCATACACACTGGAGAGATACCACTATACTTGTACATACACATTGGAGAGACTACCACTATACTTGTACATACATACTGGAGAGACCATTACACTTGTACATACATACTGGGGAGAAACCATTACACTTGTACATTCATACATACATACATACTGGAGAGAAACCATTACTCTTGTACATACATACCGGAGAGAAACCATTACACGTATATATACATACATACATACCAGTGAGAAACAGTTACACCTGTACACACATACAGGGAAGAAACCATTGCACTTGTACATTCATAATGGAAAGAAACCATTAAACTTGTCCACACATACCAGTGAGAAACAGTTACACTTGTACATACATACCAGAGAGAAACCGATACACTTGTACATACATACTGGAAGGAAACCGTTACACTTGTAAATTCATACATACCAGAGAGAAACCACTACACTTGTTAAAACATGTGGAGATTTAACTGCCCGAAGAGTGCAGATCCTATTTGAAACAGACAGGAATCTACCATCAACATGCATATATATTTTTAGCACAATCATTATATACTTCGCCTTTCACAGTTGTGATGCCCACGGTTTTCCAAGTTTAGAAATTATAGGGTGGCAGTGCAAATCTGCTATTTTATGTTTTTTTCATGCCATTTTGACAGCGACACCCTGATGTTGGAGGAGAGTTACTGCCCCTATATGGTTCGATCAATACGATTGAGGCGCTTGGTTTATTGTTGAAAGCGTCTCCGTCACTGAATAGGTAACGACACTGCGTTGTACACCTTCGCCTCACACTGCTGTAAATTCGAATCCCACTGGGAGCTCGTCTTTAAGTGAGGAAGTGTCGATTCTTATGGATGGCAGGAAGTGTACAGTACTGGTTCTACCCAGGAAAAGTGGGTGGTTGCATCCACCAAAAAATCGACCGTCATATATAACCTTACATATGTTGAAAATGACATAAAAACTCCATACAAACAAACATATTCTATATATAGCATTACATTCATATTTTTCTAGTATTTGTAAACTATTCCAAATCATGTGACAAATATTTATGTAAAGTTTGTGAGCAATTCAAAACTTTGCCAAATTAAATATTACAGAAGTGCATAATTACAATAATTTTTAATCAAACTCGTCCATTTGTTTAGTATTAATAACACAACTCATCAACTATTCGTTTCACTTTTATTCCATTCCAATATGCTGAGGACATTGTTCATGCATAAAAATCCTAATAAAGATGTAAACAGAATATGTTTGACAGATCAGAAAATAAATATAATAATGTATGTAAAAGATATATATACACTGTGAAAACCGAATGTAATGGACGATGATTAGGTTTTATTTACCCTGGCCCTATGCACAAGGCATTTTGGCCAAACCGAATCTGGTACTCTGCTTCATATTAATGTGTGTGCACGAAGACAAATGTTATATGATATTGATCTGGCATCTTTTGCAAGTATTACTGAAATATCAGGTCAAATCTTAAACAAGACCTCGGTCTGAGGGTGTCTCGCCCACCGCGTCAAACCGCATATGAAACATTTTATTAAATTTGTGCTTAACTGATGTCCACCAAAGACAACACTTCACATGACCAAGTATCAAACAAATAAAAGCGAAGTAATCATAGGAAGTTAAGTTACTGAGGTTAAGTGGTTTAACCAGGGTGTAGTTTAGGGGAAAATAACGCAAATATGACCTTGACCTTGGTATTTTTTGTCCTTCAGTGATGTCCACCAATGCCCACAATACATATGACCAAGTATCAAACAAAGACATTAAAAAAGTTATCAGAAAATGTTAACTGAGGTTAATTATCATACCAAACTGATGTTTAGGGTAAATAACGCAAAAAATGACCTTGACCTTGGTATTTTTTGTCATTCAGCGATGTCCACCAATGCCAACAATACATATGACCAAGTATCAAAGACATAAAGTGAGGCAATCACATGAAGTTAACTGAGGTTAAGTCATCAAGGTTTAGTACGGGGGAAATAAGCAAAATATGACCTTCACCTTGGTAATTTTTGTCGTTCAGTGATGTACACCAATACCAATAATACATATGACCAAGTATCAAACAAAGAAAATGAGGCAAACACAAACAGTTAACTGAGGTTAACTTACCTAACGAAGGTAAAGTTACCTAATCAAGGTTAAGTTTTGGAAAAATAACCTAAAATATAACCTTGAGCTCGGTAATTTTGGCATTACGTAATGTCCCTTGACCCAACAAAGCATGTGACAAAGTTTCAGAAAAATTCGAGGAGCGGTTGTTGAGATATAGTTGATTTAAAATGCAGCCGGCGCCGGAAAAGTGACTGCTGGGCGAGACAAAAAAAGATTATTTTCAACAAATAAACCTAGGAATAATGCAACACATTTGCAAAAATATACAATACAATATCAAGGCCATATATGGTATTAAATCAACATAATAATTATAATCACACATTCTTGATTGATGAAAAATGATTCTAATTTTTTTGTTTTATAATTTTTTTTTAAACATAATTTAATACCATAACTAAAAATAATAATTTATAATTGTGTCTTAATTATACAAAATACAGACACCAGAGTTATTGCAATAGCTGCAGAGAAGTAGAATATTATGCTAACGAACTGCCATATCAGGGCTGTACAAATAAAAAATTTAGCCACTAGTCCGGGACTAGTCACCCTGTCAAAAGTGACTAGTCCCAAAAAAATTGTGACTAGTCCCAAAAAATGGACACAAGTCCTGAATTCTTTCGATTTCTCAATATGTTAAAACTGCGTCTTGCATACGCATTACAATTCATTATACACAGTAAAGGAAACAATCCTTATTTACTCTTCAGACAATTAATGTATGTTTCAGTGGTATAGATTGTAGACTGCCATTGGGTGAAACAGTAGCAACAGTAAGAATCACATCTGCATTTTTAAATTTCAATATAGATATTGAGTTTCATATTACAGTTCAGATAATCATTTAATGGAGAGAAAAAAGTCATAACTTTATATAGGTTAGGGGCTACAAATGAGATTCTTAACTTTATTACCATTTTACCTAATGCAAAAAATAAATAACATGTGAATCAATATAAACATTTTATTTTTATGTTTTTGTCCACTACACCAGATGATTTTGACTTTTTGATTGGCTGGGCATCACATTCTACATTTTTCCTCTTTTAATTTTTACTTTCACTTTCATATTTTCCTTTTTTTAACACTGAAAAAGTTCAACAAACTCATTTTGAAATGTAAACATTAGCACTGCCAAATACGAAATCAAACTGATTATGTATATCAGTTTGTTTTGTTTTTATTTCATTTTTTTGACAACTCAATTCTTCGAACGTAATTAGTACACTAACTATGCACAAACCGTTACCCCACGTGCCTTTCATGTCTGTTACAATTACGCTCAACAATACACTGAGCAACAATAAAAAAATCACAACTACCATTTCATATCAAACATACTTCCATTATCAAACGTCCTTAGTTTCTTTACTCATCCAAAGATTGCCGACAAATCGGCCTGATTGCTAATTAATCAACGTGTTAGTATTATTGTTTCAGTGTATCGTCATTTTCAGCTCACCACGTGACGAACCAGTATTCACGTGATGAACATGTGATTTACCTGTAGTAGTCGTTTCATTGGCTAGCGGGTCTGGATTAAAATAGATCAGGTCAATTGATTGGATAATGTCGACAATGCCGACTGTCAATTAAAGTAATTTGGAGGCGGGACTTCCGGCATGGAACTGCCCGAGGTAATCGCTGATCGCCGCTGTGGATGCTAATTGCATTACATAAGCGAGTGCAATTAAAAGATTATGCTGAGAAGTGTGCTGGGGTTGTTTTATGACAGGTGGCCGACGTTGTTAATTGCACAAATCTGGGATCTGGGACTGAAATTTTTCAAACAGTGACACGCCCGACTTTCTCTTTTTGTAAAATTGGACTAGTCCGGGACTGAAATCTTTGAAAAAGTGACACGCCCGACTTTGGTTTTGGACTTCCCGGGCGTCTGGCTATAGGATTTGTACAGCCCTGCATACAATTGATAATTGAGAGTTCTGCAAAACCTGCAAAAAGGTGGAAGTATTATCAAAATCGAATGATAAAAGATATGAACATCTGAAGGTCGATCTAAAACGGATATGGGAGCCGCCATTTTGAGAACTACGACATTGTAGTTCCAATTACCATATATGGCATATTGAATTAAATTGGATTTTATAGTAGTACCAACAGGTAAGGTCAAATGGCGACTTTCCAGCTTCCATTGTTGGACGGAGACCCTAGGTGACCCTCCGCGCAATTTTCGTGCAAGGGCGGGCACCTGGGTAGAACCACCAAATGTCCGCAAGCCAGCTGCATAGCTTCCTCACATAAAGATTCCTATGCTCCTGAATGATCGAACTCACAGCGGTGAGTGGCAAGTGATTTCACTCGGCCACGGACGCCTTTGAATATTGATAAGTATAATTTAAAGCAAAAATTCAATGCACTCGTTTACTGACATATAAAGCATTATTACCTTGAAGTAGACATTTGTCATACAGTTCCTGATTTTCCCCCTACAAACCAGTAAATGTTCATATTTATAAATATTCCATTTATGGTCATTCAACTATGATGTCATAGATCCACATCCATTTCAACAGAACATATTTGCTTTGTTTATCATCCGATTTTGATAATTCTTTCACCCTTTTCCAAGTTTTTCAGAAGTCCCAATAATAAAGAAAGTTTGCCTGTGTGGCTACATTCCCTTTAAATTCCATTTTTAAGAAGTATGCTTCCTTTTTATGTATAAGTTTTTACCTCAGTGCAGGAAACACGGTATGTACAAGCAGCTGTGATATTCAAACAAGAGGGCCAAGATGGCCCTAAATCGATCACCTGAGTACTGGCACACTATCAAACTTCTTCGAAATCTTATGGTCATATACAATCTGTGCAGGTTTGGTTAAGATTGTTCAAGAAATGTGGACTCTGTTGTGTATAATAACATTGATATAAAGACACTGACAAAGTTTGGTAAATATCAAATACAAAATGAAGGTGCTAGAGTGTAACACCTTGGGCACCCCAGGGCTACATGTAGGTAATATATGAGAGCTTTGTGGTTTCAGAGAAGAATATTTTTTTAATTAAGTTTTTCCCTATAAAACAGGACTCCTGGGATGGGGCCAAATGTGACCCCACAGTCACCATTTGAACAAACTTGGTAAAGGACCATAAGAGTATAGTAAATGCAAAATATTAAACCTCTGGCTCTTGCAGTTCCAGAGAAGAAGATTTTTTAAAGTTTTTCCCTATACAAGCCTATGTAAACTGTGACCCCCGGGGTGGGGCCAATGTGACCCCAGGGTCACCATTTAAACAAAATTGGTAGAGGACCATATGCAAAATATTAAACCTCTGGCTCTTGCAGTTTCAGAGAAGAAGATTTCTTAAAGGGTCCTCCAAATTGAAATAACTTTCCTTTGTATTACAAAGATAATGATTAGCAGTTTCTAAAAATACTTCGGTCAAAATCGTAAACCTATTCGTTTATCGGTAAATCACGAATCGTTCATCGGTAAATCACGAATCCATACGGCACATATGCCCCTAATACACACCTGTCACGGAAACGTAACTGAGGTTTCACGGCAACAACCGAATGGAAAAACCCCCGTTGACGTCACGTATTACCTATGGTTTGTTAGAAACCAAAATGGCGGTCAGAAACCAAGTAAACAATGCGAGCGAAGTGGACAATCAACATTTTGTGTACCCCATCCACTTTGATTATGAGCGTATAAAGTATAAATGAAAACAATAAACGAATAATACAAATAAACTCATGGTATTAGATTTGTCAATGTCGTCATCCTGTGACTGTGTCTCCGTCTGTGGGTCTGCAAATCGGAGAATCGGTGAATTGCGTCAGGTTTCAGCATTGGTTTTAAGTTTTGATACCTACCGTATTTACTCAATGAGTCCGGACACTCATTAATTCCGGACACCTAATTAATTGAAGAAAATAATAAAACTAGTGCTCGGACATATAAAGAAATCAATCTTATTTCAATAGTTTTGATGCTTTTATAAATTCGGACATCGGGAAAAGATGAATTATTCGCCGAAAATGACAGGTTAAAATTACGATCAACGACTTCTAATTGCTGATTACATCTCGATAATTATCAACAGAGGCAGCAGAATATACTTCAATGAATTTAATTGTAACTTGTTTGATGCAATTAAATAAAAAGTTTTTGATCATGATTTTTTACTGTTATTAACGAGCCATTTTGAAACAATTACATTATTACTGACCCATGCTATAATTTTGTGTAATCGGTCAGGCGCGTGTTGAAACAATTGTCTAAACCAGGTAAAACCATTCCAATGTAGGTGTTACGGGTTGTTTTGTGTTGTCGCTGTCGTAGCTAGTGGGCCATTCCATTATCAGGCATTACCAGCAAAAAAATACGGTCTCGCTCACACAGGTAGAGTGCTATGCGATTTGTTGTCTGTTTGTACAGACACATGAACTATTTTTTATTTCATACTATAAGCATGGCATGCTTTGTTTTTTAGCTTCGATTTGAGGAATAGCATGATGGTGCAATTAAATGGATAAAGAACACGACTATTTTATAATTTCGATTTATTTTCTGCAATACCTTGTATGTTTTTATTTGTAATAAAATAATCAACATGTTTTAAAATTGCATTGTCTCATTATTCAATAAAGTTCATTGCTACATTTCAAACAAAAAATAATAATTTAATATAATAAACTAGATGTCATAATTGTTCATTAGTTCATTGTTTACACATTTTTTATTAGTTCACTGTTGTGGTTTGAATCGCATATAGCCCAGTATACTATTACACAGTCCGCATTAGCCAGCATAACTACACTTGTGACTAGAACGTGACAGTTCCACAGATCAAACAGTGTACCGCTCACTCACCGCAAAATTCAAAGGAATACCTGTGTGTAAAGTGTGTCTCGGTGTACTGATTTCACAGGTTTTAAAGTTTGCCCAAGTTGAGTACCGTAATTTTAGACAGTTTATAGAATAGCCGCATAATTACCAATAAGTGATCATTAATGGATGGATTTTCGTAATTACCGTAAACAATGAAGGTGAGATTGCCCCGGCCATCACAGTTAAAAATACTTACCGTAGAATGTTAATTTACCGTTCCCTCTCAAAATATTCGGACATTGGCAAATATGAATTAATTTTGGAAAGTTATATTTCCGGACACCAAAAAAAATAATTATGTTATCCCGTCTGAACCGATAGAGTAAATGTAATCTCTTTTTCGTTTCATAAGAGTCATCTAAATCTTTCTCAGTAAAATGGTCCGAACATACGCGAGAGTGCTCTGAAAAATTCCATTTCACACCGTTTTGCAAAACAAGTTCAATCCATTTAGTTCGATGACGGCAACATGGAAATGTGTGTAGACTTTAACTGCCTTCCTGTTTACTTTTTCTACAAAAGCTTAGTGAGCCCCTTTTCACCATGATGAAGACACGAACACATCAATAATATTCCAGGGTTTAAAACACTTAGGCTTTATGAGAAAAATGGACATCCAACAAGAGTAACGGTTTGTTTACACATAGATACGCGCCATAATTGATTATGTAAATTAGGTAGTTTGTACGGAAGATGTGATTGGTTGTCCCTTATGACGTCATTTTCCGAAGATCAATGGCGCACCAGTTTTTTTTGTGTACAGGTAAACTTCATACCTGTAAAACTTGCATTTATCAACGGTTTTTGAGAAAATGGACGATGACATTGACATTCTTTTATAATAAGCTTTCATTTAAAATCACTTTATTTTTCAATTTGGAGGACCCTTTAAAAGTTTTTCCCTATACATGTCTATGTAAAACATGTGACCCTTGGGGCGGGGCCAAATGTGACCCCATGGTCACCATTTGAACAAACTTGGTAAAGGACCATAAGCTTATAGTAAATGCAAAATATCAAACCTCTGGCTCTTGTAGTTTCCAAGAAGATTTAAAAAAAAAAATCCTATATAAGTCTATGTAAAACTGTGACTCTCGGGGCGGGGACAAATGTGACCCCAGGGTCACCATTTGAACAAACTAAGTAGAGGACCATAAGCTGATGCTACATGTAACACATGAGAGCTCTGTGCCTTGTGGTTTCAGAGAAGAAGATTTTTTAAAGTTTTTTCCTATATGTCTATATGAAAAACATGCAAAATCTCAATATACAAACTTTGGATCCCCGGGGACTTCATTTGAACAAACTTGATAGTCTAGGCGTTGACAATCATTTTAAAAGAAAAACTGTTGAAATCTGTAAAGTGGTTCTGGAGAAGAAGATTTTTTAAGGTTTCAACCATATATGGTAATGGCAGCCATCTTGGATGTCGCGCTGACCTAATTTTAACAAATCTAGAAAGCATTCATCTAAGGTTCATCCATGTGAAGTTTGGTCAAAATTAGCCAAGCGGTTTCTGAGGAGAAGTCGTTTGAAGAAAAGTTAACGACGACGACGGACGCAGAGTGATCCCAATAGATCACCTCGAGCCTTCGGCTCAGGTGATCTAAAAAGTGTACTTTCCTTTCCTCTGAATGTTGCGTTAAACAGGCATATTATTTATATCATTTTTTCACAAAACCTCTATCCAAGAGGGTTGCAGATCTATCATTTTCCAACATTCCTGAAGTCACAACTTTTTTACCTCTTTTTATTAAAGTATTTGTATATTGTTCACTTAAAGAAACTACAGCCACATGTCACTGCAGAGTGTTCTTCCAAACTATATCCATGTGTTGAGGTCATAATATGCATGTGTGCCAATTAAGTCTAGATTTATTCACAGGTGCTAAAAATACATGTAACTGAATTAAAAGTTGGTAACTCATAATTCGACACCACCAATAACAACATGGTAATGGTTTGCCTTGTCCATTAAGGCGTTTATATTATTGAGTTCGGATTCGCAATATATGGAAGTTACAAAAAAACACGTTAACTGTTAGTAGGCTTAGAATTAGTGTGTTGTAAAATGTACCTGTTGTTGACCGGACAGCAGCCTTAAGTAGTCAATCATATAAATGAAACTTAAAAAATCAAACAATTCAGACATACAAAAGTCACTTTCTTCCAGGGGTCGTATAAGGTGGAAATATTTTTTCATATTTTTGATGAAACCTCTGTTAAAGGGGTTAAAGTAGCCCCCCTTTCCATCTTTAAGGTATCCATATCGTTTATGATTGATTCTCTCATTGACTGTAAGGTTGAAACCAGCGTGGAAAGTCTGAAAATACAACATATCAGAATTAGTTATCTTTTAAGTATAGCAGTGTAAGTGAAATTAGTGGTTTATGTGAAATAACAATTTTTTGCATAAATTATCAGGCTTGTTTTCACTCATGTGTTGGAAAATCTGATCTTACAAACGGAGGCAGATACAAGTCACGCGCATCAACAATGACGTCACAACATCAACAGTTGCATGATGTCATTGTGTAATCAGACTTATAAAATGTGATTATTGGCTACATCAACAAAATGTCAATAGTATGCTAGAAAAATAATTAATATTATGATAATGATTTGGGTATCCAATCATACAGGTAAATTCCATCACAGGTGTAACTGTTTTAATTGCAACCTTGGCAAAGACTTGTTTCGGTAAAAAAAAAACACAATTCCAGATCTTCACAAAATACCCAGTTTAAAGATTCTTATAATCATACACACAGAGATGTCTCACTTACACAAATAAAAGCACAAGTCAATGACTTAGTCCCAAATCTATCAGTACTCTATTCAATGACTTAGTCCCAAATCTATCTCTAGTAAATGACTTAGTCCCAAATCTATCAGCACTCTAGTAAATGACTTAGTCCCAAATCTATCAGCACTCTAGTAAATGACTTAGTCCCAAATCTATCAGCACTCTAGTAAATGACTTAGTCCCAAATCTATCAGTACTCTATTCAATGACTTAGTCCCAAATCTATCAGCACTCTAGTAAATGACTAAGTCCCAAATCTATCAGCACTCTATTCAATGACTTAGTCCCAAATCTATCAGCACTCTAGTCAATGACTTAGTCCCAAATATATCAGCACTAGTCAATGACTTAGTCCCAAATCTATCAGTACTCTATTCAATGACTTAGTCCCAAATCTATCAGCACTCTAGTAAATGACTAAGTCCCAAATCTATCAGCACTCTATTCAATGACTTAGTCCCAAATCTATCAGCACTCTAGTCAATGACTTAGTCCCAAATATATCAGCACTAGTCAATGACTTAGTCCCAAATCTATCAGTACTCTATTCAATGACTTAGTCCCAAATCTATCAGCACTCTAGTAAATTACTAAGTCCCAAATCTATCAGCACTAGTCAATGACTTAGTCCCAAATCTATCAGCACTCTAGTCAATGACTTAGTCCCAAATATATCAGCACTAGTCAATGACTTAGTCCCAAATCTATCAGTACTCTAGTCAATGACTTAGTCCCAAATCTATCAGTACTCTAGTCAATGACTTAGTCCCTATCAGTCCTTGCTTCAGTTTGAACAAGAAAGTAAAGAATACCTTTTTTTCTTTATTTTAGTGCAAGTAGTTGGGAGGGCCAGGATAGTGACCCATATTTTAGGAAACGATGTATCGCCTGTCTGACACCCGCCATAAAGGCATGTCTGAAGTTATGTATTTCACATTCAAGAGAGAAAATAATGTTGTTTAATGTCTCATCAACCCAGTAGGAATCCGAGAACCTGCCCTACTTTTACTGATGAATAGATTCCTATGGTTCTTTAACCTGCACAGGACCGCCCCAAACCATCTCGATCTAATGGGTGAGGCTTAGAGAAAGTGTCTTGCCCAAGAACACATGAACGAAACCTATTGATGAGGCTTCAACCATTTTCAAGTCCACCGTGCTATCCACTGAAGAATTATCAAACACTACAAAACTGTAAAAGATTGTTTAAATGAAACATTACAAAAACTTATTACAAATCATTCCACTCTTGCATTCCTGTGGGAGCGGTATATGTATGTAGATTAAAAAAAATATGTATAAACAAAACATTACAAGGTCTCATTATAATCATCAGGCTCAAGAAATTCTGGTGGTTGGGGAATGATGTGGAAGAATTCCGCGAGATTGTATTTCCAGCCGCCGGCGAATGGGTTCATGTAGTTGCCATCCTTGTCCTTCATGTGCTTGTAACGCTTGTATCTGATAGCCTCATTCGTCGTGAGGTTTTTAAGGGAATGGTAAACCTGCAAATAAACGTGAAATACAGAGTGATTAACTAGAGGTTGATGTTAGTAAAAACAGATGTCTCCCCAACTGGCGAAAAGGACCATAAATCATTTAAGTGGAACATGAAGATATGCGCAACTAGGTTTGGCAATGACCATCTCTCCTACGTTTTACTGAAATCTGACCAGGGAATCAGGAGAACTAGTCCGGACAAAGTTTGTGTATTAAAACCTTTAAAGGGCCATAAGTCCATCCAAAATAATTAAACCGGAACACAGCGACGACATGCACAACTAGGCTTGGTACTGATCATCCCTGCAAAGTTTTGTTGAAATTCGGCCAGGGGTAAAGGAGAACTAGTCCGGACAAAGTTTGTGTACTAAAACCTTTAAAGGGCCATAACTTCACCAAAAACATTCAACCTGAACACTGCGATGATATGCACAACTAGGCTTGGTACTGATCATCCCTGCAAAGTTTCGTTGAAATCTGGAAAGGGGTTCAGGAGAACTAGTCCGGACAAAGTTTGTGACATACAGACGACAGACAGACGACCGACAGCACAAAAACAATATGTCTCCACTCCAAAAAGTAGGAAAGACAAAATAATTCAATAAAAGTTTAAACATTAATTGTGGTCTTTAAAGTTAAGACAAGAAACACGAAAATTTCATGAAAAACAGATTTTCCATAAGCTACCTACAAAGTTTCATTCCAATCTTTCTTTCCATATAACCTACTTACACACCAAGTTTTGCAACACAGCTTACACAAATCACTTTCAATGGTGCAAATGTGAAGGTCAGTCTATCTCTTTAAGTATTAAGGTACACTACCAATCTTACCACATATGAAATTCATATGATTCTCATATGAAAGGTTTCATATGAGAATCAAGAAAAAGGAGAAACATATGATTTTCATATGAATATCCTAGGCTGTTGTGACCTAGTTTTATATGAGCTAAATAGTACAATTTGTTTATCCCTAACTCATATAAAATGGCACTTTATATATATTTACACTGAAATTTTGATCAATTCCAAAGACAAAGGTACCATCTTTTATAAATGTTCGATATTATCCTTAAATTGAAATTTCACAAAATAAACAAAGGAGACATAGAGTAATCTTGGGGTCTGTTTTACACGTTTTCATACATCAAAACAAACTAAATGTCTAACCAAGAGGCCCAAGAGTGCCTGTGTCATTCTACTGTTTTTAGGTTGTATGGTTCTTAAATTTGGATGTTATTGAACTTTCAAAGCTTTTACTGATGACTGAGATTTTTTATAAAATATTTAAGAATTTAGTAAATAAGAAATGTTACCAGTAAGTGACAAATAAGTTCATTTGACCTTTGACCTCCAACTTTTGAGGTTTAGGACATGATTATGCACGTGAAAAACCTTCTTACTGTGATTAATGTTTTAACATTTGTGTGAAGGTTCATGAATTCCCTTCCGAACTTTCAAAGTTATGGCTGGGACATGAATTTGACTCATTTGACAATTGACCTCCATATGACCGTGACCTTTGCAGTATGGAATTAATGTCTGCATGCGACACACCTTTTTTTTGACTTTCATGAAATTTTCTTCAGTACTTTCAAAGTTATGGCTGAAACCTGATTGTTTTGGACGGACAAATTAACCCGTACTGATGGAGGGAGGGTAGCTTGAAGAAACTTGACTTGGTAACCATCCATAAATAAAGTCTAAGCTAAACTATTATCTAGCATGACTAGAAATTAACATTTTTAGTTGATTAGACCACTGGTCTAGTAGTTGGGTAAAGTCACTAGCCTTGCTTAAAATTTACTAGCCCAATATATTATTTAACAGAATGGCCTATTGCAATTTGAGTTATGATTTCATTTAGAGTTTTAAATGCGTTTTGAAGTTATCTCCACATTTCTTATATATGCAAGGTTATCCAAGCACATAAAGCTTGATCAAAACTTTGCTAAAAATAATACGAAAAGCATTCGTTTTGATTACTGAGGCAATGGTTAGTAATGCCATATAGGCATTTATTGCATATGCCTTTACAAGCTCCGTTTACTTTCAATGTTACAGGAAACGTCAATATTCGCTCATATTGACATGTACGTAAAGTCATATTGGGTGTGTAATGTATAATCGTTCGTGATTGGTACAATTTTCTGTCCATGTCAAAAAAAGTATGTCACGTATGCAATAAAATAGTTATTAGATTTATATTGGGATATATGCACTCGTTCTTTCATGCATAAATATTGCATTCCTAAGTCGTGCAATAATAATACACGAAAGAACTTGTGCATATATCCCAATACAAATCTAATAACCTATAATTATTGATACTATGGAAATATCAGATTTTCAAAAGGTTAGGTTAGAAAGTACTGTCACTACACAACCTATCAATTTATATTTTATTTCTTATTTGAACACGTTTTACTAGCCCATCGGACTACCCAGACTCAAACATTTGGTAAAAGACAGCATTTGTAAGAGCCTCCGGCTACCAGACAAGTGTTAATTTGAGCCCTGCTACTCATCACAACAGTCCTTATCATACGTACCATGTAAAATGTTAGATATACAGACACGCCCTCGAAGAACACACTGACAGCCATATAGAAGATATAGACCGGGTTCCAGCTCTCCTCCAGAACTTTGATGGTGTACAGAGAAAAGCCGATGCTGAACGCGCCGTTAAACATCACAGAAAAACAGAAACCTACAAACGAAACTCTGAAACAAACCATACCAACATTGTTTAAGTGATATATAGGTGAATACATATTCTCAACTGTCACAACTGAAAGGTTCAGAAGATTTAGATAAATCTCTATAATACTGAATGCCTTAAGTTAACGAATGTCGAACCAAGACGTTTTATAATATATTTATTCCATTTTTAATCAGTTTGATAATTTAACCACAATATTTTGCTTTGTTAAATGTTATCAGTGGATGACGTCAACGTCAGTAACACTTTATTGACATCATTACTCAGCATCACAGTTAGTTCATTTTGTAAATGCATACATGTTATATACATATTATATATGTCTCTTAATTTAAGGTGTTTTTTTCAAGCAGACAAAATCACAAAATCACAGTGGTCATTTATTGCTTGATTTGTTAATGAATCTGGTTTGAGGGTACAGCAAATGGCAGGGTGTGTGAAGATAAAGATATTGGTGCTTTCACCTTTGTGGGTAGTACTGGGAAGAGCATTGTAGACCACTGTATTGTAAATCCTGAATTGTTACCATGTTAATATAACATTATTATAAGCTGAATTCATGACTTCTGTAGAACAACTGATCATTATATTGCTCTACTAGCCAGGGTTCTAACTAGAAATTTATGGCAACTGTTGTTATATTTAATCAGGCCTGTACAATATTTACAAAGACAACTAGTCCAGCAGGACTAGTGAAAAAAAATCCACTTGCCCTTATCAACTTTGTACTCGCCCTTAATTTTGAACAGTAATCACATTCATATTTTTGCTTACTGTTAGTGCTAGACAAGGTAAATCAGTGTCTATCAAGAACCCTTTATTTAGATAAAACAAACTAACACCATCAAAGTATCAAATAAATGACTTGATCCCATCTAAGGTATGACTAGCTTGTCCACTTAATAATTATGAAAGGCACTTACAATAAGACAAAAGACATTATTTTAACATTAAGAAGCAATTTAATTATGTAAGTCACTGTGATAATACAACTGTGTATCCTCCGGTCTTTTCTCCTGCAAAACACGCTAGCATTTAGTACTATAGTAATACTTTTATTGCAGTTTTAGTTTATGCAATTGTCTATTCACTGTCTCCATTTGTATTTTTTCGTCATCTCCACCAACTCTCCTCCAAAAATATTCTATAGACATGTCTATTTTCTTCGACAAAAACATTTTTATGGGAAAATGTGGTCATATCAAGTATAATGGTCCGGTTACAGTGTTTTATTGATAAAAAACTACCTGTTTAGTATTGGATAATTAGATCACGACACAGTCTACGAATTTCGGATATCTCGGCTTTACACCCTATCACCAATTACAATATTTTCATATTTACTTCCGGTGTATTTGAGTGTAACTTATCGGCTATTTATTTAGTTTAAGCAAACGCTTTGTGGAATTTTTTCGCCAAAATAAAAGGAAACAATAAAGACTTGATTTATTTTGTTACTAATTTCAAAAGTCACTCGTCTGTAAGGATGACCAGAAGGAAATATCCACTGGCCCGGCCTGACAAGTCACTCGTCATGACGAGCGGACGATAGGAATTTTACAGGCCTGATTTAATGGTATCTTTCATAAAAGACGAATCGGCTTGCTTCCGACTTTCCCTTTCCTGGATCGATCTGTGTCCACTAACAGTACTAGACAAAGAAGTTATGCGTTTTTAAAGTTGCTCAGAAGTCACGAATATCAGGGCAAGTCATGGTCAGATGTTAAAGCTTGATACAAAAACTCTACTTTATTTTCATGCAAAAGTTTCACACTTGTTAACTTTCCTGAAAAATTAAACTACACATACCTGTTGTTCACTCCAACACAATTGTAGATGTAAGGACAGTGATGATCGAATACTTTGACACATCGATTACAAACACGACAATGTTTTGATCGTATAGGTTTCACCGTGCGGCACGTGTGACACAGCCGGATAAATGGGTTATCCCCATGTTTCCACTCATCACAATGTGCAACCTGAAACATGAGCGGTTTTCATTGTTATGTTACATTTTTCCATACAATGACTGGATATGATCTAGAGAAGGCCAAACTTAGTAAGTTATGAATGACTATTCTCTTTGCATGGACTACTAACTAGTTTTTTTTTAATAGAATTTTGATCAATCAACTTAAAAGATTTGCAAAATAACTTGTTTGTTCTTGATGAATATGCCTTCAAAGTCAATTTTCTTGTTTAATTAATCAAGTTTGAGTCCCTAGTTCATATCCTTCTGTGAAATTGTAAACCCTATACTTGACTCGGCCATTGCCAGAAAAGTAACACGTCCTGTCTTTTTTCTTTGGAACAAAAATGACAGATATACTGTCTCAAAAGTCAAAAGTACCCAATTCCAACACAATTCATTGTTTTCAACAGTTTTATGTCACACTTTGATTTGCGAGACTGAATATGCACTGTTAAATAAGAGGACGGCGTTAGAAATGTTCTCTACATCCCTAGAACATTCTATGCTTAACATGTTATATCTTCCAAAAATAGAAGATTGCCAACTTAAACAAATATATACCCATAATGCAGTGTATTAGCCAGCCAACCGTGCAGCCGTCTTTTGCACGGCCGTTTTTGAAAAATCGCGGCCAATATTTGGGGGAGTGGGTGGGGTAAAAAAAAAAATTTTTTTTTGCTCAACAACACTTCCAAACTCTTAATTTCTCAATATTGTTATGTTATGTATACATTCATAGAAGAAATATGATCTAAAATATATATTTTTCACCTTTATCTGTAAAAATAAATTACCTCAGAGACACCCACTTGTCACGAATTGGCGCGTAGCGCGTGTTAGCAACTTATTTTGCACACCCTGTTTGCATATTTGCACACCC
Organism: Cyrtodaria siliqua; assembly: GCA_037043455.1. Taxonomy (NCBI): domain Eukaryota; kingdom Metazoa; phylum Mollusca; class Bivalvia; order Adapedonta; family Hiatellidae; genus Cyrtodaria; species Cyrtodaria siliqua. The sequence continues at coordinate 25,475 of JAWPHD010004578.1, read as the reverse complement.
AGTTTTTGAATTTCTGCCTAATACACTGCCCATATGCGATATTCGGGTTAACCTAGGGCAACAAAACATGTATTCTTGCAATAAGCATGCTTTCATCTCAGCAACATGCCTTCAGGCATGCCTTAATTGTGATCAGGTTATCAGCTCTTATTTGCTCTAAAAATATGATAAAGTTTGTTATTTTCCACTGTCGACTAAATGCTGTATAACCACGAGTACCGTAGATTTCAAGCCAAGTTCATGAAAATGACATGCCTTCAAAATGTTCTAGGGGAAACACTATATTACGCATGCTAAGGTCAACAGGCCTCGTTTAAAATGGAAAATAATCGTACGAAGTCCCAAGATATGCTTTATTACAAGCAAACAATGGCTTCGTTTAAAGAGATAGGGTTTCTTCTAAGTACATCTATTTTTGGCGGCAAATACTGAATAAAAGATTAATACATTGCATGCTTCAAGCCATTTATTATTTTAGAAAATATTTTTGTACTTGAAATAAAACCTTCCATTTAATTTATTTTCTAAATGAAGCCACTTCTTTGTCTTCCTAATAATGTGGGCGGGTGGGGGGTGCACCCTTTTCTCACCACCCACCGCTCGCTCCTGTCCAAATGACCTTAACAACAGTTGCAGGGATAAAAGCACCAACTAGCAAACCAGGGGTGTATATAAGGCCAGTATAGTGTATACAGTATATTCCGTGATATAATAAATACCATACCTTAACGTTTGTCTAAAGCTATGCTGCCAACAACAGCCAAATTTTACAACATATGTACACCGTTTCTAAACCTACTGACAACGGACACAGTACAACGATCCAGTTGCAGCACACTTTTATACAGTTGGACACAGTGTCAGTGATTTAAGAGTGATGGGTTTGGAGAAACTGAATGGGGACGAGCAATACCGGAAAACCATTGAGCAGTTATGGAAGAGTAAGCTGCGAACATACCGGCCATATGGCGTCAATCTGAAGGAATAGCGCGCCATTACACTCGACGTTGTGACGCGCCCACTACGACGTCATGTCCGTTTTACTTGTATACATTGAGTAGTAAATTAGCCATGATGAAGGACGTAAGTCCGAAAGCTTGGCGGAGTTAAAAAATTTAACATAAGAGTCTTTATTTTGTTATATATATATATATATATGCTTAAACTCACCAGGTTATTGGGACCCTTTATATATACATATAATCACATAACCTAAATTTATGGACACTTTTTTTTAGTTTCATGATAATACGTCCATTTTAACAAGCATGACGAGCCTCACCCCGCCTGCACTAACATTGAAAATATTATGACCCAATAGCCCTATTTTGGACCCAACTGCCCTATTTGCACTCAATACTCGTGTATAAGCATTAAACAAGAGGTCAATGACCTTGAAGCTCTACTGATTGATTTTGATTTCAGGAAGTAGTCGCTACAAACTTGTTTTTTGAAAATCTATTTTTAGCCTTGGCGGCTATCTTGAATTTCCGGCCGACCTGAAATTTTGCTAGGATCAATTAGACATCAAGAGCAACATTCCTGTGAAGTTTCATGAAAATCCGTAGTTTCAGAGGAGTAGTCGCTACAAGTTTTCATTATATAACTCTATGTAAACAAAGATGGCCACTGGCAGCCATGTTTAACGTCGAATCAAAATAATGTTCGACTCAGATAACCATCATGTCATGCTGATCATTTTAGAAAAAGTCCCATATCAATATCGCTTATAGTTTTCAAGAAGTAGTCGCTACAAACTTATTTTTTAACAAGAGGTCAATGACCTTGAAGCTCTACTGATTGATTTTGATTTCAGGAAGTAGTCGCTACAGACTTGTTTTTTGAAAATCTATTTTTAACCGTGGTGGCCATCTTGAATTTCCGGCCGACCTGAAATTTTGCTAGGATCAATGAGACATTAAGAGCAACATTCCTGTGAAGTTTCATGAAAATCCATGAAGTAGTTTCAGAGGAGTAGTCGCTACAAGTTTTCATTATATAACTCTATGTAAACAAAGATGGCCGCTGGCAGCCATGTTAAACGTCAAATCAAAACGATTTTCGACAAGGACCAACATCATGTCATACTGATCATTTTAGAAAAAGTCCCATATCAATATCTCTTATAGTTTTGAAGAAGTAGTCCCTACAATCTTAATTTATTTTAAATCTATTTTTAGCTGTGGCGGCCATCTTGAATTTCCGGCTGACCTGAAATTTTTCTAGGATCAACTAGACATCAAGAGCAACATTTCTGTGAAGTTTCATGAACATCCGTCAAGTAGTTTCAGAGGAGTAGTCGCTACAAGTTTTTACTATATAACTCTATGTAACCAAAGATGGCCACTGGCAGCCATGTTTAACGTCGAATCAAAATAATTTTCCACAAGGATCAACATTATGTCATGCTGATCATTTTAGAAAAAGTCCCATATCAATATCACTTATAGTTTTCAAGAAGTAGTCGCTACAAACATATTTTTTAAAAATCTATTTTTAGCTGTGACAGCCATCTTGAACTTATGGCAGATCTGAAATTTTGCTAGGATCAATTAGACATCAAGAGCAACATTCCTGTAAAGTTTCATGACAATCCGCCAAGTAGTTTTAGAGGAGTAGTCGCTACAAGTTTTTACTATATAACTCTATGTAAACAAAGATGGCCACTGGCAGCCATGTTTAACGTTGAATCAAAACGATTTTTGACAAGGATCAACATCATGTCATGCTGATCATTTTAGAAAAAGTCCCATATCAATATCACTTATAGATTTCAAGAAGTAGTCGCTACAAACTTGTATTTTAAAACCCTATTTTTAGCTTTGGCGGCCATCTTGGATTTCACATCAACATGAATTTTTGCTAAGATCAACTAGACTTTATGGGCAACATTTCTGTAAAGTTTCATGAATATCCATCCAGTAGTTACAGAGGAGTTGTCGCTACAAATAAAAGTTTACGGACAGACGGACGATGCACCACGGCATAAGCTCTGCTGATCTCTGATCAGTTGAGCTAAAAATCTATTTTTAGCCGTGGCGGCCATCTTGAATTTCCGGCCGACCTGAAATTTTGCTAGGATCAATTAGACATCAAGAGCAACATTCCTGTGAAGTTTCATGAAAATCCGTCAAGTAGTTTCAGAGGAGTAGTCGCTACAAGTTTTTACTAAATAACTCTATGTAAACAAAGATGGCCACTGGTAGCCATGTTTAACGTTGAAACAAAATGATTTTCGACAAGGACCAACATCATGTCATGCTGATCATTTTAGAAAAAGTCCCATATCAATATCTCTTATAGTTTTCAAGAAGTAGTCGCTACAAACTTGTTTTTTAACAAGAGGTCAATGACCTTGAAGCTCTACTGATTGATTTTGATTTCAGGAAATAGTCGCTACAAACTTGTTTTTTGAAAATTTATTTTTAGCCGTGGCAGCCATCTTGAATTTCCGGCCGACCTGAAATTTTGCTAGGATCAATTAGACATCAAGAGCAACATTCCTGTGAAGTTCATGAAAATCCGCCAAGTAGTTTCAGAGGAGTAGTCGCTACAAGTTTTCATTATATTATTCTATGTAAACAAAGATGGCCGCTGACAGCCATGTTTAACATCGAATCAAAATGATTTTTGACAAGGACCAACATCATGTTATGCTGATCATTTTAGAAAAAGTCCCATATCAATATCACTTATAGTTTTCAAGAAGTAGTCGCTACAAACTTGCATTTTGAAAATCTATTTTTAGTCTTGAATTACCGGCCGACCTGAAATTTTGCTAGGATCAATAAGACATCAAGAGCAACATTTCTGTGAAGTTTCATGAAAATCCGTCAAGTAGTTTCAGAGGAGTAGTCGCTACAAGTTTTCATTATATAACTCTATGTAAACAAAGATGGCCACTGGCAGCCATGTTTAATGTCGAATCAAAATAATGTTCGACTCGGATAACTATCATGTCATGCTGATCATTTTAGAAAAAGTCCCATATCAATATCACTTATAGTTTTCAAGAAGTAGTCGCTACAAACTTGTATTTTGAAAATCTATTTTTAGCCATGGCGGCCATCTTGAATTTCCGGCCGACCTGAAACTTTTGCTAGGATCAATTAGTTATCAAGAGCAACATTTCTGTGAAGTTTCATGAAAATCCGTCAAGTAGTTTCAGAGGAGTAGTCGCTACAAGTTTTCATTATATAACTCCATGTAAACAAAGATGGCCACTGGCAGCCATGTTTAATGTCGAATCAAAATAATGTTCGACTCGGATAACCATCATGTCATGCTGATCATTTTAGAAAAAGTCCCATATCAATATCACTTATAGTTTTCAAGAATCGCTACAAACTTATTTTTTAAAAATCTATTTTTAACTGTGGCAGCCATCTTGAATTTCTGGCCGATCTGAAATTTTGCTAGGATCAATTAGACATTAAGAGCAACATTCCTGTAAAGTTTCATGAAAATCCGCCAAGTAGTTTCAGAGGAGTAGTCGCTACAAGTTTTTACTATATAACTCTATGTAAACAAAGATGGCCGCTGGCAGCCACGTTTAACGTAGAATCAAAACGATTTTTGATAAGGACCAACATCATGTCATGCTGATCATTTTAGAAAAAGTCCCATATCAATATCACTTATAGTTTTCAAGAAGTAGTCGCGGCGGCCATCTTGAATTTCCGGCCGACCTGAAATTTTGCTAGGATCAATTAGACATCAAGAGCAACATTCCTGTGAAGTTTCATGAAAATCCGTAGTTTCAGAGGAGTAGTCGCTACAAGTTTTCATTATATAACTCTATGTAAACAAAGATGGCCGCTGGCCGCCATGTTTAACGTCAAATCAAAACGATTTTCAACAAGGACCAACATCATGTCATGCTGATCATTTTAGAAAAAGTCCCATATCAATATCACTTATAGTTTTCAAGAAGTATTCGCTACAAACTTGTATTTAAAAAATCTATTTTTAGCTTTGGCTGCCATCTTGGATTTCACATCAACATGAATTTTTGCTAGGATCAACTAGACTTCATGGGCAACATTTCTGTAAAGTTTTATGAATATCCATCCAGTAGTTTCAGAGGAGTAGTCGCTACAAATAAAAGTTAACGGACGGACGGACAGACGGACGGACGGACGACGGACGCCGCACCACGGCATAAGCTCTGCTGATCTCTGATCAGTAGAGCTAAAAATCTATTATTAGCTGTGGAGGCCATCTTGAATTTCCGGCCGACCTGAAATTTTGCTAGGATCAATTAGACATCAAGAGCAACATTCCTGTGAAGTTTCATGAAAATCTGTCAAGTAGTTTCAGAGAAGTACCGTATTTGTCGGCGTATAGCGCGCATGCGCATATAACGCGCACCCCGACTTTGGGCCTGAAATCCTTGGAAAAAAAACTTTTTTTATGTATTGTAGCGTAAAACGCGCATTAAAAACATGTGTTTTCAATTTCAGGACAGCAGAGCGCCATTTTGAAGCATTGACCAAAGAGGAAATGTAAAACGAATTTTGATTTGCTAAAACGAAGCTGCATGTTAGACTGTGTTTTTTTACTCAAGTGTAAAGTAACTTGTACTGTTGAGTGTACTTTTGTTGTTTACTCAAGTTTCAATAAAATAAAAAACCCACGCCCGTGTTCAACTTTTATTACGATCATATTATATTTAATATTTTGGATTGACAAGTCTCGAAATCATCAACACTACAAACAGAAGTAACTAACTATAGTAATACTATGTATCTAAATTTGTAGCATGAAACATAAAGCCTAAACCGGAAACGAAATGTAACGTATGTAGTACGTTTCTATATAAACTCAGTGAATAATTTCGAAAATCCTCTATCACTAACAATGTTCTAAGTAAAAATTCAAGAAGTTTCAATGTAAATGTTGCTCTCAGAGTTTTATATGTGCATTAGATAACTAAACTAATGCCTTACTTTTCTTTTATTAGATGTAAGTCTTTTATTAGACAAATCTTATCAAAAACGAAAATAATTGTGTAGTAGGGATATTCCCGAAACTGTACACTCGCCTCTGGATAAGAATAGATTCTAAAAATAGACTTTTGTGATTTGGACAAAAAAACAACTTCAAGCAGTCTAAGCTGTTGCACCCTGATAATAATCAGAGAGCAAACGTATAGAGTATAAGACTGCTGTAAACCTAAACCCCAAACACTAAACCCTACTCGTAGATATTTAAAGTTCCCTAGTTAAAAATAGAAGTAAAAAAAAAATTCACACCAGTAGACCGGTACACAAAAGACGTCTATCCCAGTCAAGTTTCACATGTTTGTTTAATAATTAGTTATCATTGTTTGCGGTCAGTTAACATAAACCAAACACTTCACACTTAACACGTTTTCCCAATCAAATGAACCCTTGAACCAATTTAGGAATAATCATGATTCTACGTTGTCGAAATTCAGAAATTCAGAAATCAACTTTAACAAATAAGTAAGGGGGTCGTTGTTTATTAGAAATAATTATTATACATACAATTCTATTGTATTCTATTAATAAAATATGCACTAACCCAGTCTGCGGGTTCGGAAAACCCCAGCCTCGTTTTCATTTCAAAATGCCGATTTTTGTAAACAATTGTATTTTTCAACATTTCAATGGTATTTTCTCAACAATAATCAACATAAAACATGGTAAAGTTTGATTTTATTATTTTTATTGATAATAAGCATATAGCATACAACGCATTTTATTGAAACAATAGAAACAAGCCAACTTTTGTTCGATTCAATCTCTGTAGTAAACGGCCGGTCTTGCGACTTTTTGAAAACCACAAAACTTCTCGTCTTGGCTGAAAAAAAAAAAGTAAATCATTACTTGTTGCTTAAACCGCGCACCCCAACTTCAGCCACAGAATCTGGGGTAAAAAAGTGCGCGCTATACCCCGACAAATACGGTAGTCGCTACAAGTTTTCATTATATAACTCTATGTAAACAAAGATGGCCACTGGCAGCCATGCTTAACGTCGAATCAAAATTATTTTCGACAAGGACCAACATCATGTCATGCTGATCATTTTAGAAAAAGTCCCATATCAATATCCCTTAGAGTTTTCAAGAAGTAGTCGCTACTAACTTGTTTTTTAAAAACCTATTTTTAGATTTGGCAGCCATCTTGGATTTCACATCTACATGACTTTTTGCTAGGATCAACTAGATTTCATGAGCAACATTTCTGTAGTTTCATGAAAATCCATTCAGTAGTTTCAGAGGAGTAGTCGCTACAAAAAAAAGTTTACGGACAGACGGACGGACGACGGACACCGCACCACGGCATAAGTTCTGCTGATCTCTGATCAGTAGAGCTAAAAAGACCCAGCATCCTGGTGAATGTATAACTATATATATACTCAGTCATAATTCATTTTATGCATATTCAATCACGGGTATTTTAAAAAGTTTTAAACCCGTGAAAAAACTCTACTTTTAATCGGCATATATAAATTATTATATGACCTGAACACCTGTAAATGCGCTCCTTACGAACATTTGCTGCAAATAAGGCTGCCATCTTGGATACAGATAACGCTAGCGTTAAACATTTAATCATGGTAAACAACCATAATTAAATATTTGCGTTAAATTAGATAAATAATGCTCTGTTAAAACTAACATTGCTTTGAACAACAGATTTAACGCTCTGTTAACATTAGCGTAGCGTTAAAGCTTATTTAATGTAGCGACAGATTTAACGCTGTTTTGAACAAATGGGTCCTGGATAGAGTTTTGATAAATGATTTTGTAGTGTAATTCTGCCGTTAGTTTCTTTAAACAATCAACAAACATATACATTAATATGAATTTGGAACACAGAGCATTATAAAACCAAAGCTGCAATAATGATAAGCAAGACAGAACATAAGCATAACAAAATACAGCAACATAAACCACCAGCAGCTAAGAACCACTAAAACAGCAAGTGCAATGGCATCTAGTCCCGCCAACCAGACTCCGGAAATGACTGAAATTTTATTCATTGCGAAAGTGTTACGGCATCAAGTTCCAGAGTTTGGCAGCCTCAAGAGGGAGTGAACTGATATTATATTTTGTTGTCCTTACCTGTGGGACGACTGCAGTATTAGTACACCTAAAACAATAAGAGTTATTTTTAAAGTAATGAAATCTTGAAGATATGATGGACCTTGTTTTTAAAAGTGCCGTCCCCCCGGAGGTATGTTTTTTATCTGGAATAGCCCTAAGTCAAACAAAGGGCCATAATTCTGTAATAACTTAAGCAATCAACGATGTATGATGTAAAGTGACATAAGGTCATCAATTGTTATGTGTACATGAAGTTTGGGACCAATCCATTGGAAATTGTTTGAGAAACGCAAGTAATAACTAGAACTATCACTGAAGGTGATGAATACCCCGCTGTTTTGCTATAGCCAATGTGGATGGGCAATATCAAAAATAATAAATTTCTAAAATATGTTAATTTTCTAATGTGAAAAATATCTAAGTAAAACAAAGGTCCATAATTCTGTAAAAAAAAATATTACAGAATCGAAAAACCATTAATGCAGAGACACATCATATCATCACGTGTGAACTGTATGCCAGGTGTAATAACAATCCATGAAGTTTTAAAGCGAAAGCCACATTTATAAATACTGAAAAGGTGATCAAATAGGAAGCAACAAATACAAACGAGAGAAAAGTAGCAGACTCGGTTTTATTGAGTCTGTTCATGAGAGGTAATTATACGATGCAACACCTCTCACACCTCCTAGCACCGGCTTAAATGATATTTTACTTTAAAGCAACACAGAATGGGCTTGATGATCCCAAAGGACCAGTAAATAATAACACTACTGATTATAGTGGGGGCGACTTTTTACAGCCGCCACACAGCACTAAACAAACACTAGTGTGAATGTCAATAAATACTGAAAAGGTGATCCCTTGGAAGCAACAAACACAAACAAGAGAGAAAAGTAGCAGACTCGGTTTTATTGAATCTGTTCATGAGAGGTAATTATAAAATGCAAATCCTCTCATGCCTCCTAGCATCGGCTTAAGCAATATTTACAATTTATGACCCATCATTGACGCATTATACTTCAATAACATCGCAAAAAATGAAAAACAATCCTTATAATTACAAACTTATATCAATTATAATCTTTGCTGACCGTCCATTTTATTTCACTTGCCCCAGTAAGCTCTGAATTTCAGTTGAACCGATGACCCAAATCACACATTTTCAAATTTGAAATCTACTCCGCCTGAAGGTACAGAATAGATCTAGGCCTAGTTCTTTACGTTTCCTAAAAAAATATGTTTCTAGTGGCTTAGCTGCTTTTAGGCACTGCAAACCTCGGCCGAAAACATTTTCCCTGATAGGCTATGCCCTATTTATCCCCAAAAGTGTCTCCCCAAACTCGCCAGAGTGCACCATATTACCAGCGGAAAATGGTTTAAAATATTGGTTGTTCTTATTGATTCAGCTTTTTAAAGTAATAAGAGATATTGTACAGATAATCATAAATAGCGTTACGATTGTAATATTAAGCTAAAGTGTTTACCTTTAGTCTTTACTGAGTATCTGTTTAAATCCGCTGTTTATTTACATTCGTTGTGACGTTATGGTTTAAAAAAGTGACGTCATATAATGTTTGTTACGTCATCGTGAATAGGAAAGAAAATCAGGCGTGGAGTCAGGTAGAAGCTTGGGAGCCGGACCCATTCCACTTTTTTTCCTGATATAATAGTGTTTGGAAGCCTGAGCATACCCCGGACCCCTTTCGCCGCTCAAATCAAATGTTGGGCTTCCATTTTAGTCTGCACCTGCGCAACTGGAACTCATTTATTTTGACATGCTGTTGAGAAATAACAGGACACTTTTAAGAATGACTAACCAATCAGAATGCAGTAAATATGTGTATTGTTTGCAGTTTGTAATTATTCTACTTTAAAGCAATACAAGATGGGCTTGATGATCCCAAAGGACCAGTAAATAATAACACTACTGACTTGCAGTCGGGGCGACTTTTTACAGCCGCCACACAGACTGAACAAACACTAGAAGTTCATCATAGAGTGAACAAATATAAATCAAATAAAGGGCCATAATTCTGTAATAAATAGGAATCAACAATGTGTGACGTATAGGGACATAAGGTTATCAGTTGTTATGTGTACATGAACTTTGGGAACAATCAATTCGAAAATGTTTGAGAAGAAATATGTTAACTGGTCATTATTCAATATTAGAGTGGAAAGTCAAACAAAGGGCCATAATTTTGTAATAAATTAGGCAATCAATGATGGGTGATGTAGAGGGACATAAGGTCATGAGTTATGAGTATATGAAGTTTGGGAACAACCCATTCAGAAGTGTTTGAGATACGCAAGTATTAAAAATATGTAACTCGACGGGACAAAATGTGTTACGTGAAGGGACATGACATTACGGACGTGATTCCTATACAGCCCCCACTTCACTTTGTGAAAGTATAGCCCCCACTTCACTTTGTGAAAGTATAGCCCCCACTTCACTTTGTGAAAGTGGGGATATAAAAATATGTTGCGGGACATGTGTTACATGATGTTATGGACAGCGTGATTCATCTCTATACTTTGAGAAAGCTGGGGGAATAATAATCACTTTAAAGACACAAGCATCAATTGCTTCTTAAAAGACTTTGTGTTCACCAATGTACTGAAACGGTTTATAAAATTTGCAATACGTGATGGTATAGGGTGAAATAAGATGAATTTCTGATTTAAGTGGAACTTAAACACTACGAAGTTATAAACAATCAAAATAAGGAACAGAAAGAGTGAATATAGAATACTTGCTTTAGTTAAATAGAAGCAACAGAGCGACATCTCCACAACAGAATTTTTCGTTATTTCTAAAAATAAACACCTTATTATAATGTACCTGTTTAATAGCCATGTCATACTCAGGAATATTTCTGGGTAAGAAGCCCGGATCTGTGGAAGACGCGTGGAATAGGCAAACCCACATGAAGACATTCATGATGAAGAACACTATGTGAAACAGCTGTAGATCATACCACGTGTAAGGCAGGCACTGAAAACAAAGGATCGTAGAAGTTTTCTTGCATACCGGATATGGTTATCTGCATTTTACATGGGTGGTGGAAAGACTGATCTTACACATGGGGGAAGATAAAAGTCAAGCTGTGATATCAGCAATAACAGTCAGGGGTCGAATTTCACAAATTTAGCCACTAGCTAAAAATATCCAGTGACTAAAAAATCTACTAGCTAAAATCGATTCTCACTAGCATTTTTATTCAAGTAATAACGGGATGTAAATTCTGTTTCAAAATAGTGTTTTAGTATATGTAATATGTTTATTATGTGATAACTGACTATATACTAGACAGTCACAGTACAGTACTGTTTACTGTTTGTTATAATTCATTACTGTGTTGATGATAAGGTAATTTTCCTGTATGAAACTATGAATTGTGAACCTTACCTAATAACAAGAGGTCAATGACCTTGAAGCTCTACTGAATGATTTTGATTTCAGGAAGTAGTCGCTACAGACTTGTTTTTTGAAAATTTATTTTTAGCCGTGGCGGCCATCTTGAATTTCCGGCCAACCTGAAATTTTGCTAGGATCAATTAGACATCAAGAGCAACATTCCTGTGAAGTTTCATGAAATCCGCCAAGTAGTTTCAAAGGAGTAGTCGCTACAAGTTTTTACTGTATATCTCTATGTAAACCAAGATGGCCGCTGGCAGCCATGTTTAACGTTGAATCAAAACAATTTTTGACAAGGACCAACATCATATCATGCTGATCATTTTAGAAAAAGTCCCATATCAATATCACTTACAGTTTTCAAGAAGTAGTCGCTACAAACTTGTATTTTGAAAATTTATTTTTAGCCGTGGCGGCCATCTTGAATTTTCGGCCGACATGAAATTTTGCTAGGATCAATAAGACATCAATAGCAACATTCCTGTGAAGTTTCATGAAAATCCGTCAAGTAGTTTCAGTGGAATAGTCGCTACAAGTTTTCATTATATAACTCTATGTAAACAAAGATGGCCGCTGACAGCCATGTTTAACATCGAATCAAAACGATTTTTGACAAGGACTAACATCATGTCATGCTGATCATTTTACATAAAATGTCCCATATCAATATCACTTATAGTTTTCAAGAAGTAGTCGCTACAAACTTGTATTTTGAAAATCTATTTTTAGCCATGGCAGCCATCTTGAATTGCCGGCCGACCTGAAATTTTGCTAGGATCAATTAGACATCAAGAGCAACATTCCTGTGAAGTTTCATGCAAATCCGTCAAGTAGTTTCAGAGGAGTAGTCGCTACAAGTTTTCATCATATAACTCTATGAAAACAAAGATGTTCACTGGCAGCCATGTTTAACGTCGAATCAAAATAATGTTCGACTCGGATAACCATCATGTCATGCTGATCATTTTAGAAAAAGTCCCATATCAATATCACTATAGTTTTCAAGAAGTAGTCGCTACAAACTTATTTTTTAAAAAATCTATTTTTAACTGTGGCAGCCATCTTGAATTTCTGGCCGATCTGAAATTTTGCTAGGATCAATTAGACATTAAGAGCAACATTCCTGAAAAATTTCATGAAAATCCGCCAAGTAGTTTCAGAGGAGTAGTCGCTACAAGTTTTTACTATATAACTCTATGTAAACAAAGATGGCCGCTGGCAGCCACGTTTAACGTCGAATCAAAACGATTTTTGATAAGGACCAACATCATGTCATGCTGATCATTTTAGAAAAAGTCCCATATCAATATCACTTATAGTTTTCAAGAAGTAGTCGCTACAAACTTGTATTTTGAAAATTTATTTTTAGCCATGGCGGCCATCTTGAATTTCCGGCCGACCTGAAACTTTGCTAGGATCATTTAGACATCAAGAGCAACATTCCTGTGAAGTTTCATGAAAATCCGTCAAGTAGTTTCAGAGGAGTAGTCGCTACAAGTTTTCATTATATAACTCTATGTAAACAAAGATGGCCGCTGGCAGCCATGTTTAACGTCAAATCAAAATGATTTTCGACAAGGACCAACATCATGTCATGCTGATCATTTTAGAAAAAGTCCCATATCAATATCACTTACAGTTTTCAAGAAGTAGTCGCTACAAACTTGTATTTTGAAAATTTATTTTTAGCCGTGGCGGCCATCTTGAATTTTCGGCCGACATGAAATTTTGCTAGGATCAATAAGACATCAATAGCAACATTCCTGTGAAGTTTCATGAAAATCCGTCAAGTAGTTTCAGTGGAATAGTCGCTACAAGTTTTCATTATATAACTCTATGTAAACAAAGATGGCCGCTGACAGCCATGTTTAACATCGAATCAAAACGATTTTTGACAAGGACTAACATCATGTCATGCTGATCATTTTACATAAAATGTCCCATATCAATATCACTTATAGTTTTCAAGAAGTAGTCGCTACAAACTTGTATTTTGAAAATCTATTTTTAGCCATGGCAGCCATCTTGAATTGCCGGCCGACCTGAAATTTTGCTAGGATCAATTAGACATCAAGAGCAACATTCCTGTGAAGTTTCATGCAAATCCGTCAAGTAGTTTCAGAGGAGTAGTCGCTACAAGTTTTCATCATATAACTCTATGAAAACAAAGATGTTCACTGGCAGCCATGTTTAACGTCGAATCAAAATAATGTTCGACTCGGATAACCATCATGTCATGCTGATCATTTTAGAAAAAGTCCCATATCAATATCACTATAGTTTTCAAGAAGTAGTCGCTACAAACTTATTTTTTAAAAAATCTATTTTTAACTGTGGCAGCCATCTTGAATTTCTGGCCGATCTGAAATTTTGCTAGGATCAATTAGACATTAAGAGCAACATTCCTGAAAAATTTCATGAAAATCCGCCAAGTAGTTTCAGAGGAGTAGTCGCTACAAGTTTTTACTATATAACTCTATGTAAACAAAGATGGCCGCTGGCAGCCACGTTTAACGTCGAATCAAAACGATTTTTGATAAGGACCAACATCATGTCATGCTGATCATTTTAGAAAAAGTCCCATATCAATATCACTTATAGTTTTCAAGAAGTAGTCGCTACAAACTTGTATTTTGAAAAATTATTTTTAGCCATGGCGGCCATCTTGAATTTCCGGCCGACCTGAAACTTTGCTAGGATCATTTAGACATCAAGAGCAACATTCCTGTGAAGTTTCATGAAAATCCGTCAAGTAGTTTCAGAGGAGTAGTCGCTACAAGTTTTCATTATATAACTCTATGTAAACAAAGATGGCCGCTGGCAGCCATGTTTAACGTCAAATCAAAATGATTTTCGACAAGGACCAACATCATGTCATGCTGATCATTTTAGAAAAAGTCCCATATCAATATCACTTATAGTTTTCAAGAAGTAGTCGCTACAAACTTGAATTTAAAAAATCTATTTTTAGCTTTGGCGGCCATCTTGGATTTCACATCAACATGAATTTTTGCTAGGATCAACTAGACTTCATGGGCAACATTTCTGTAAAGTTTTATGAATATCCATCCAGTAGTTTCAGAGGAGTAGTCGCTACAAATAAAAGTTAACGGACGGACGGACAGACGGACGACGGACGCCGCACCACGGCATAAGCTCTGCTGATCTCTGATCAGTAGAGCTAATAAAAATGATTGTTAACGGAGGTTGGCTGGGAAAGGACGTGTAGTGATGAGATTTTTTTAAAATTCATATTTAAAGCTTCTTTGGTATAATTTAGAATCAAAATATGTGTATTATCAAAAAAGGGTTAGGCAGAGATGCCAACACTGTTTGGATGCAATCTGTAGTCATTGGTTGTTACATCTGTAGTGCGAGGGTCACGAAGTGCTAGTGGGGTTCGGGGGCATGCCCCCCGCCCCCCTCCCCCCCCCCACCGCGATTTTTTTTGATTCTGAGATGCAATCTCCTGCATTCTATGGCCAAAAATGACACTGATATATGCTAAAAAATCAAGCTATTTTTAATCATGTTACACTGAAACACAACATGAAATGTCACATCACTCTGGCAATCTGTAAAATTTCTAAAGTAGTCGTTCTACTGTTTTATAACAATTGACTGAAATGTCATCTCACTGACAATCAGTGATCAGTATTTATACTAGAGTGTAGGTTCTTATTCGATAATGTTAAAAAAAAAAAAAAAAAAAAATCCGAAATTATGTACCATCCGAACTACTAGGACACCGCACTTTTACGGCCCGAAAATTTCACAAACATTCAATCGAAATACCATCAATTAGGAACTTTTTTCATGCATTAATGTGTTTTGAGTGACAAAAATGGTATTTCTTATCAAAGAGGAAAGAAAACACAAACCTAATAGCAGGATAATGTAGTTTTACGTCAGAAATTGTTGATCTCAAAGTTGTGACAAACTGCCGACACTATGGCGTCGTGTAAAATATTCAAACTTCTTATTGTTTTAATTTGTGTGTAACACATTGTAATTACTTTATTGCAAGTGTTTTCATAGTTCAGAATACACATGGGGGTATTTTGTCTTGAGGACCTTGAGATCAAGTAAAATAAAATAAAAATATTTTTCTTTTTTTTAAAACAGGCCCGACGGGCTCCTTGTATGCAAAATGAGACAGGCCCGGAATGGATTACGAGGAGCCCCGGGCGTCGGGCTATCCTATTCTTGGAGCACTGTGTACATTTAAGAGTTATTAGTTCTCATGGTTTCAATTATGTTAGTCGTAGAACATTTCCTAATTCAGTCACTGTATTTTTTTTTTTTTTTTATTCTTATTTTTTTCACGATCACAACGAAATTCGTAGTTGCATGCAAACTGGTCGTAGTGGGGTAAATGGAATAGAAATTCGTATAAAATACGGATAAATCGTAGTGGTTGGCATCTCTGGTTAGGTCACCACACTTTTTTTCCCACTAGACGTCATTGAAGAAGGCACATATTTCTAACTTCAAAATTTCACTAAAAAGAGGAAAAATATAGTCATTGAACATTTTCACAATTGTTTTCATAACATTATGTTTCTTGAAAAACAACGATTAATTTTCGATTGCATATATACATATCTTTCAAATCATACAAAAACAATTGTAATCCACATTCGTCTTTTTACTTTAAAAAGCAAACATATATGGACCGTACCTCCACCCACTTTTGTTTTTACCGAAAAATTAATTTAAGATAAAAAATTATGTTCTAATGATCAACTTTTTTTAAAACTTGTATATGTCAAGGTCCTATGACAGTTCTTTCAAAAGAAGTAAATAAAGATATAGGTCACCAGGCTTCTAATGATTTTTTATTAAAAATTCTTTAAATTACACCCATTTTGGAGTTATTTTGACATTTTCAATATAAAATACTGTATACACAATATTGACATGGAGATCGAAAATAAAATTGGCTCAGTATCTACTTTTATATATGTATTCCACTACTGAAAAACAAAAATCTGTTTATTCTATAGCAAAAGGATAAATTCTACTTAGAGCTACCCATACTCCCTATTTTGTTGACAACAAAAAATGATCACAAATGACGGAAAAAATATGAAAAAAAAAATTGCTTAAAATTTGGTATGTTACCATCTTAAATCCTACAGTCTACATTACATCCATATCTACTAGAATGGAAAAAATGAAACAATTCTGTTGTCAAATAAAACTATGATTTAAAAAATAAAATGTTTAGACTTGAAGATGTCAAAACTTGCCCAGCCAACATCCTTAACAAGACACATATCAGAGTTCTATTTATTTTATCAACAAAACACTTGCTGCATAAATGTACATAAATGTTGGACACACATTTCAACATAACACAATTCAAATTACAATGAATGTCAACAATTAAATTAACCGATTCTGCCATGAGATTGTGTAAAGTCCCGAGTTATCTTACCGGAAGTTGGTATTGATTCATTATGAGTCCATTAGAGTGAAATTCGACCCCTGACAGTTGCAGGAAGTCCATTGCATGGTCCGATTATTAACTTTCATACCCCATCCAACCCCTTCCCCAAGAAGCGAAAACGGGGTTGGCTGGGGTATGATATAAAACTTAATGTCGGCTTAAAAAGTTTGCATATTGTAAAATTGAAGCACTTAATATGTAATTTTAAACAGGTTATCGCTATTTTGCAGTAAAAATGTTTTTAAATGTGTTTTATTGTCGAAATATCCTTTATAAAGTCCTGCTAATATAATGGAATTAAGGCAGGACCACGTAATGATGATTGTGTAAATAAACGCGCAGAATATAAATGGTATGCAATACCAAATGGCAGAGCCTCGGTTCCGATAAAAACAATTATACCTCATGTTGGAATTCCCGATCTTAACCGGATACCCACGAAAGATTCTTTAAATATAATCTTGAATCCAATCTAGACTAGTAGTACACAAAATCTAGATTTCTTTCTGTATAAATTACTTGTGACGAATGCAGTTTTGACAGAAAATGCATCAATTACCCTAGCAATGATAACAAATAGAGTTTAATTAACATTGTTGAAGTGATACGGGAAATAATTCCCGAGTGAGAAAGATTCTTGCGATATAGAAACGAGTGCGTCTTCGCACGAGTTTCTATATCGCAAGAATCTTTCTCACGAGTGAATTATTTTCCGTATCACGATAAAAATGTTAAACTATATAATATATATTCTGTGATGAATTTCTTTCCAATCGTCTTTCGACACAAGTATTCCTTCTTCTGTCACTCCTTTGGCGATAGCGCGGAGTAATATTATGACGTCAATTCGTGACGTAATACGTTAATTCATAACATTTGGCTACCGTGCTATCTTGCACACTAGGTTATAGGATATGTTATAGATTTTCTCAAACTGGGAAATTTCTATAATTCATCACAGAATATGTAATATATAAAATTATATGTGTGGTTGCTATTGCATGTTAAAAAAAATAGGGTAGGGCTATTGAACACCCACCTATAGATGCAAAATTGAGTTTGAAGAACCAAATTTCAGAAAATAGGGTTCACACATAGATGTTTATTAAATTGCCTTCCCAGGGTCCCGGGTATGTTTTAATGGAATAGCCTGTACTAGTTAGAGGCCAGTTTCCGTCCAAGCCCAGTTTCCATCATTCTGATTTAAAAAACATTTAACACTGCAAATTACTTACGAGATGTCACTTATTGTCAGACGTTTAGAACCGAAGATTGGAAACAGAAAAAAACAACCAAAGAGTAAATCAGCGGTACAAAAACGAAAAGGGATTTCTCCGAAAATTGTGGTTACTTCCTTATATGGCGTTGGGAATGCGCGCGCATAATAAACTATTAAAAAAAAATAACACTGTAATGATGTCATAATTTTTTCACTCTTGAGTGGACGCAGTTAAAATATACGGTGATTATATAGTTTAACCAAAGAGAAGCAACTCGTACAACCCATTACACAGAGTTACAGTGTAAATTGTCGTCGTTGAACATTTTACATTGACGTTACCGGGCGCATTGTTATAGCGATCAAGGTGACTGATGGAACAATGCAAACATACCATTTTTACAATGAAATTGTTTGTATGGACTTGCAAACAAGTTTCTAATTCATGAAAGTTTACTGTATCTTGACCTAGTTGAATCTATCACTCGATAAAATACATGACGGAAACTGGGCTTGTAAACAAAATGATTTCTCAGTTTTATTCTTATTTATAAAAAGGTCACGTGCAACTTAGATAATTTATATAAAACAAAATTCTTTGGTATCAAATTTCCAGGAAGAGGTAACCTAATAGAAAATAGAGTAAAAATTGTCAGGATACATAGATTTGTCTGAAAAAATGGTTTATGTTTACACAAGTGACGGAAAGTGGCCCCCGACCAGTAGGTAGGTTGGGAAAATATTTAAATTTTCATTTTTTTTTTTCGCTCAATACTTTTAAAACCAAATAAACTAACTTTAACATATATTTGTTGATATCAGGTATAAAACAAATAGAAAACATAATTTAACTTGTCGGACCTTTAAAAACGGAGTCGGTCGGGAAACCACATACAATATCATTTCTTTTTCAATTACTTCACAAAGAGACTGCCTCTATAATCACATCCTCATTGGTCATTCTGTGAATTGCATTAAAGTAGCTATCCGTCAAACAACAGCCAAATTTTACAACATACATGTACACCGTTTATAAATCTACTGACGACGAGGTATATAATATGTAACTTACATATTTTGAGAATCCAAACTCTATGACACAATGTTCAATCTGACACGGATATTTTAAGACCAGTGAAAAATACTATAATTTTAATTGGCACATATACATTATTATATTGACCAAACACCTGGATAGAGTTTTGATAAACAGTTTGGCAGTTTTACCTTTACTTGACGAGTTAATTTCTTTAAGGACAGTGCCAGGTCCAGTCTTCTCAAACAGCCTGTATAGGCTTAAAAACTAGAGAATATGTCCATGGGACAATGATACCGACTTTAGTGCTGACAGTCATATCAATGGACTTGAATAGAAAACTTGAATGTACTAGTAAATAGTTTTTTCTAGTACAGACAATGGCAGCACTATATGCCCATTCCACTTTCCTGGCCAAGCATAACAATGTGCAGATATCTGTTTATACAGAATAGATGATAAAAAAGTATTTGCATTTAATTCTTGTTTTAACGGCTAATTAACACATTGTATTTGTGCGGTGTACATCATTTTTCTGCACATTTTAGGCTATGTATGACGGTCATGGAGGCAGACCATCCACTTATTCTTGGGTAGAACCAGTACAGTATACCTCCTGCCATCCCTAAGAACCACTTTCTCACTTAAAAGTTGAGCTCCCAGTTGGATTAGAATCCAAATCAGCGAGAGGCGAGAAGGTTTCAAAAGCAGCATTTTACCCTCTCGACCACAGACACGCTTTCGTACCGAGTAAGACTCGAACCCATTACCTCCCAATTTAGAGTCTTTGCCTTCCACTGGGTCACCGCTGTACCTTAAACAGTATAACATTGATTTGGAAGGCACCTGTACTTCCTTGTGTTCAGCAGCGTATTAGGCCAGTATTTTTTTTTTTTAATAATTTTTCAGCAAAAATGCAAGGAAGGATGAGGGTAAAAAATAAAAAGGAAAATACTTCACATTTGCAAAAGTTCTATGATATAATCGTTGAAGTAATATAGGTTAAGGTTAGAAAAAATTACCAAATTTTAGGAAGGAGGGTCCATAATCCTATAACTAGAAACGAAGGACATGAATGACCCCACTTAGGTCACTATGCCATAGCAATTTTGATAATGAACATAAACACTGATAAACACGTTCAACTTAGGTGCGCATCTTTATTTGCTGGTCAATTTTCCTGTAAAGTTTGGCGACCATGGGTTAAATAGTTATGGAGGTGGGCCTAACACAAGTTGTTCAGCCCCAATTTTGACTAAGTCAAGGGCCATAACTATGTGGTTCTTGGTCCAAAATAAAAACGAAAACCCAGGTGCTCATCTTCACTTGCTGGTCACCATTCCTGTAAAGTTTGGCGACCGTGGGTTAAATAGTAATGGAGGAGGGTGCGACATAAGTTTTTCAGCCCCTATTTTGACTAAGTCAAGGGCCATAACTATGTGGTTCTTGTTCCAAAATAAAACCCAGGTGCGTATTTACACTTGCTGGTCAACATTTCTGTAAAGTCTGGCGACAGTGGGTTAAATAGGTATGGAGGATTGCGCGACACAAGTTTTTCGGATGTACGAAAGGACGGACAAGTGTAAATCTATATGCCCCCCAAAAACAAAACATGTACTGGCCTTACCAGACATGTATATCTCCAACATAAGATCAAAAGAAAGCATTCAGTTAGTAATACCTACAAGTCACGACAGTTTCACAACACAGCACTTACCCTAATTACATGTACAGGATAGCCCCAACTCGAGATTAACAAAGAACAACAGCAAAGCACTTACCTTAATTACATATACAGGGTAGCCCCAACACATGACATTTACAAAGAAGAACAACAGCGGCCCTTTTTTGTTCCCAGGGGGTCCAAATACTATTGACCTGCAACAGACATGTGCTAGAATAAACTAAGTTAATAACTAATTTTACATACTCGTTATATTTGCAGTTATCTTAAACAAGTTCCTATTTAAGCAACACTATGTTTATTTTCAGCCCTGACGGAAAGGATGCACACTATATGTCAAGTATTAGTTTATTTTAGGTCAAATTTGCATTAAATCAGCCGATATCTTCAGGCTTTACAATAAACAAACTCCGGTAGACACATATGCAACCTTTGTAGCCTTTGTTCACAAACAAAATGACAGCTCTGTGTATTATCGGAGTAACATGACATACCTTTATGCAAGTGCGTAATTATACTTCTCAACAGGTATACACACATCTTTTTCTTAGATATCTCAATACAACATATTTTTAATAACTGATATTTCCATAAAACAGCAGTTATCCCATGTCTCATTTGTAAACAAAATATCTGTGTGAGAAATGTATGCTAACACCTTCTGGCAGGGGTTACCAAAAGGGGTATTTTAGCGCCGCGAATGGCGGCACAGAAAAAATACTCGGCATCATAAAGAAACGTGTACGATGGAGTGTTGTACAATAAGTCAATTTTAACTTACATATTTACTTAAGATTAGTGACTAACATACATATTTGTATAATTTTGTGTCCATAGAACTAATTTAAATATCCTGAAATTCTCGATTTTGGAGGCCTGCATATATCGTTGAGATTTTTTCAAAGGGAAGTAACAATGTTATACTTAATATGTAATTTAATGAACGTCTTCCTTTGATAATAAGTTATTTAGCAAGTGCTTTTTGTGTGTCGTTTGCTGTTTAAAAAAGTCAAGTATAAAAAAAGTGTCTAGTTCCCCCAACATTATTTTTATAATCGAGCCATCTTGTATATATGCGTGCTCATCCACACGTGACGATGCTTACAAATTAAGTTAAAGTGCACATTTGAATCTGCGGTCATTTTTATGGTCAGTATTTACTTTTTGGCGTAATTTTTCTTGTTTTTGTATTCAGATTAAGCATTAATTTTGTGCATTTCAGATAACACAAACTGAGAAAATCCTATCAAAAACAAAACGGAATGACGACTATTGCTTCTTTGCCAGTAATGATTATATATATATATAAACAAAACAGAATGAAACTGCCAAAATGATGTCATTTGAACAGAAAACATTTGTATTGAAAAGTATGCTCAAAACTAACCAGAAATCTATCCTTGGCATAAAACTATTCTTGTACTCAATTTCTGACTTGAGGTAATCGACAACCAAATGGTGTTTCCTGCCGGTTGCCAGCATCATTGGTGTTTTGCCATTCTTATCTGGAGCAGTGATGTCTAGCCCATCCTGAAAGAATTGAAAACCAAACTTATCCTTCACCTGTGCACTTTGGGGTTAACGAAAGAAACTTGACACAATGATACCGCATGGCTGCAGCATTCAAATTTGTCACCACCTTTTCTCTTCAAATCAGTGATGTGACCTATACACAGTTTGGTCTTTTCCGTTCAGCTCGGAGTACATCAGTATTATCTTGTCGATTTCCTTAACCGTTAACGTACTGGATTACAGAAAATTAACGAGGTTGTTCCGTGTTCAATACACTTACAGCTCCACTAATAAATGTTGCTTAAATAAGGCTTTTTCAGAGTTAAGTGATAAATAGTCTCCCATTTGTGCTTATTAAATATTAAATTTATTGAACTCATTGGATAACATATAATCCGATAACATATAATCCCAGACTCTCATCATATAGTTTTATCCAATTATTTTAATAAATTTAATATTTACTCATGTAAAGATTCACTGACAATGTTCGAATTCAGGACATTTTTCCTCCAAATTGGGAGGGCGCCATTGGCTTTGAAATTGGGAAAATTAAGTGCACTTTCCTTTTGGACTATACTTTCATGTTATTTGTTTAATGTTTATTTTTAAATCAGTGACTAAAAATTAGTATTAATTTCTTGCCTCTCAACACTGCGGGTTTGAATCCCACTGGAGCTTGACCTATTAAGTGAGAAAGTGTTGATTCTTACGGATGGCGGGAGGTATACAGTACTGGTTCTTCCCGGGGAAAAATGGGGTGGTCTGCCTCTGCCACAAAAAAATCGCTGTCATATATAGCCTAACATGTGTTAAGAATGACATAAAACAGCATTCAATCAACTAAATCAAATCAATTATTCACTAATATTGAGGATCAGTATTACAGTTATGTATTACATGTATTATATGTATTACATGTATTACCTGTTCGCACAACTCCTTGATATTTGTGAGATCACCGTTTATACAGGCCAGATGGAGGGGCGTCTGACCAAAGTTGTCTTTCTGTCGGGGGTTTAACCCGGAGTATTTCAACAATCTCATCAGCTCTGTTTGACCTGTAACAACACAAGTAATATACCACTGTGGAAGTTCAAACAAGGACAATCAGTTGAAATTTACAATCAATCATCGGTTACAATCTCTTGGATGAAACTGATCAATTACCACAGAGCTGTAGATAATTTTTGACTGCAATGAGTATTCACTCATCAAATTCAAAATGAACGAGTAACAAGGAACTCATTAAGAGTAAACGATTTGTTTAAATAGCTTGTGCTTACAACGTGGATGTGAATAAATACAGTTTAAAAGAAACAACTATTCTGATTAAATGATAGTAAAAGTAAAAGAAAAGGAAACACTGTATGACCTTAATATTAGACACATGCTTGGAATATTTTCTTCATGTAAATATGGAATAAACTGTTCCACAGGACAAAACATACAAATATTATACTCATGAATTTTGAAAGTATTTGTAGTCAGTTGATGAGAAATGATACCGGTACTCAACATTTTGAGTTTGTGTAAAAGAAGTATGAGTGAAATACTCAAAAACTCAGCTTATCTACAGCTCTGTTACCAGTTATAATAAGTAAGTGAAATGAAGTAAAATGTGCATGTAACTGTTAACATATACGTGTTACAGATCGTGAACATTAGAATAATTTCTGTTTAATAGCATGTACATTATTTTTTCCTGTCTTGTTTATTATCAATGTGCCATTGTCATTTCATTGTCATGTCCATCAGCAAAATAATTGTATTTGGTATACATGTGTCCCTTTTAATATCATCCCATCTGCTTATTTCCTAAATGTTATCTCCTGGAAAATCAAGTTTATTTAGAACTATTTTCCACATTAAAGTGCATTTTTAACACTTTACTTATGTTCAATTCTGGCCACATTTGGTGGAAGTTAGCCTTTTTACACGACTATCTTAACATTTCAACAAATGAATTAGCCAAGAAAACGGTTGGTTGGTTGGTTGAATGGTGTATTAAGTCCTTTTCAGCACATTTTAAGCTATTTAGGTATTTGTTATTTTGCAGATACAATTATTTTGATGATGATGCTGATGACATTTGGATATACCAGGGTTTCCCCTAGGACCATACAGAATGTCACCTAAAACAAGCTTTCCTTGCTAAAAAATGCAAAACAACAGTTTTCATCTTAGCAATATGCCTTCGAACATGCCTTATTAAATTGTCAATATTACTGCCATCTGAGGCAATTTAAAAGCGTTTCTATGGGCGAATCTGTTACTAATTGTG
Organism: Cyrtodaria siliqua; assembly: GCA_037043455.1. Taxonomy (NCBI): domain Eukaryota; kingdom Metazoa; phylum Mollusca; class Bivalvia; order Adapedonta; family Hiatellidae; genus Cyrtodaria; species Cyrtodaria siliqua. The sequence goes on along the minus strand of JAWPHD010004578.1, from coordinate 789 downwards.
CCAGAACTAGGATACAGTTTTTTTCCCCACTGTAGACTAATTTCTACATAACCAGAACTTCAAGTTAAGAAGTAATTTTAAGACCAATTCATGAAATTTAACCTCATAACAACATGCCTACACAATTTTCTAGGGGAAACCCTGATATACTGAGTATTCTAATACACCCGCACTATATAGCCAAGTTTAAAATATCTGGTTATATTGAACGATATATCACTGTAATTTTTGCAACGTTAGGAGAATAAGCATTGCGCATTGTAACGTATGCAACGTTAGGAGAGTAAGCAAAGCAATGCGAAAGATTTCAGATGTGTGCGTTATTTTCACATTTTAGGGGTATTAGAATAGAAATAGAACATCGTTTACGGTGAATTATCGTTTAATATATCACGGTTTGTCGTTCAATTGTAAACAATTGAACTCCAAAGTTCAATTGTAAACAATTGAACTCCAAACCGTGATATATTAAACGATAATTCACAGTAAACGATGTTCTATTTCTTAAGTAAAAGCAGTAATAATTACCTTTAAATGCAGACCAGTGTAAAGCGTTATCCCCGTCTTTATCCACCATCTGTAGACGTGCCCCTTTCCCCATTAAATATCCAGCTAACATTGTCTGCCCATACTGGGCTGCCATAATGAGGGGTGTGCAACCCTTACTGTCTGTTACATCCAAATTCACACCAGCCTGCACCAAAATATCAACAATAGCTATGTGTCCATTCACACATGCCCAGTGAATTGGCCGAGAACCACGCTCATTGTTGCTGGCTTCGTTCGACG